>JAYKAV010002219.1:359208-419794 GCA_035582835.1 Phoebastria nigripes | reverse complement strand
AGCTTCAAGCAGGCTTCTCCAGCTATTAAATATGAATAGAGATGTGGAATCAAATTCCTTTGAATTTTACATCATTCATAATAGGAATAAAATCTGCAATCTGGCACTGTGTTACTAATATAACTCATAAAGCAGCGTTGATCAGCATCACTGTACAAATATTTATTATTCTAAAATATTCAGAATTTACTGGAACCACTTTGCATACTACAAGCCAAATTTCTCCCTTAGGTTTATTCACATAATTTTCAGTGTAGCAATAATACCAGTAAAACTGCAGTTAATGAGTATTGTGTGCGTGAATCTGAGGAAAGAACTGGATCCCGAAAGCATGTTTATTTTTGTCATGTGTTACGGATAATGTGTTCATTCAGACGGCACCCTTGCTTGTCAGTAGCTGTAACAAGTCCATGCAAAACATGTGGAAAAGCCATCGGGCCAAACTAGCATTGATGCTATGACCTCTCAGCTTTGTCCCTGCTGTTCCCAGGGCTCCGTACCCGTCCTCTGAGCAGCAGGAGCCTCCCTGGGGGACTGCTACAGCCAGTGTCAGGGTGCCCCAGAGACTGGTGTCACAGTGTCATTGGTTTGCTTTTCTGGCCATGAGAGAGGCAGTAAAGAACAAAGTGAAGCTATTGAGATGGACAGCCCAAATTGCCTATTTGGTAGTAAATGTATGTGCAAAATCTCTGCTGAGCCACCTGTACATCAGCGTATTTGATACTTTCCTCCAAGCTGTCCATTTTTGAGCCATGCTTAGCAGCACAGTAAATGAGCCCACGTTGTGCTCCCTCCTGCCACAGACAAATGATTTTCAGTGCCTGAGCTAACTTGTTTCAAGGTAGTTTAGGTATGTTTCAAGGTAGTTTAGGTATTTTTCAAGGTAGTTTAGGTATTTCTACATTGCACTGCATTCTGCAGTGTAGATTTATCCCCACTTAATACTTCGGTAACTCTGCACCATTGGTGCTTTCTTTCATCCTCTTCAGTGTTGATACCTCCTATTTGGCAAAGTAGGAAGGGAACTTAGTCCCATTCAAAGAATGCCCAATGTGCATTCATTTATCTCCTGAGAAACAGCCTCAGAGCTAGCTCAGGAAAATGGCAAATACTTGGATTGTTTCTATCAGAAAGATGTGAGGAAGAATGAAAGATGTCCTGGTTAAGGATGATATGAAGCTCTCCTAGAGCATTATAGTTTAATAAGTGATTCTCAAAAATAGAAGATAGACTTGGGAAGGTTTTTGTACCACACAGAACTGTACATAGCTAACAAAATTAACATTGCATAGGTTAATAAAAGGGTCTAAATAGAATTCAGAGATTTAGAAAAGGGAATGACAAAATCTTGTCGATTCTTTTGACATCCACCTAAACCTTCCTTGCATTTTTCAGTGCAAAGTCTGTGCTTTTTTTCCTTTTCATGCATCACTTCTATGTGACGTTTGGCAGAACACTTCACAACAATTCTGTGACCTACCTTGTCAATCAGCAAATGGCCCTTTGGAGTCCCTTATTTGTCTGTACCTAACTCATATCTCGGCTATACTAAAGCTGGAAAACTTTGATGAGAAACGGATGGTTTTTTGTTTGTTCCCAGTACTTTGCCTTACTATTATCATCACTAGAGCAGGACTCTATAGTGCATTTTTCCTCTTCCTTCTCTGAGTTTCTGCTTATGGCAAGGCTAAGAGTACACACACAAAACTGTTATGAGTAAAGCCCTTTTTGCAGCCCACTCATAACCAAGGCCTGCTGCCTGAATCCAAGGGAAAGCCCATCACAAACATTCTAACAATATTTTGCAGAGTAGTATCAATAAATACTGCCAAAGTCCTGGCTCCAAAGACCTTGTGAAAAGTCAGATGTAAATTAGGATTATAATCTTTCCAACTTGCTTCCTATTTAAACTTTAGATGCTTAGCTCAACTGAAATCACTAGACCTTTTGAGCTTCTCCAGTCACGTTTAAATCTCCGTTCAGATATTATATCCATTAATCAGTGCTGCCATGTATTTATCTTATTTTCTGTCTAGACGATTTTTGCAAGTTTAAGCATAACACTCCCCTCTGTGGGATCTGACGATCTGGTATTTATTAGTGACTAGCTCTTTGCTGCTTGTCCTCATTACCATCCTCTGTACATCTGCACTTGAATGAGATTCCTGGCATATGCAAAACTAAAAATGTGGATATGGAGTATCTGAAAGGTCAAAACATAGAAAACACAAAAAGCAGAAGACTGGGGAATTTGACTGTTACGTGGACCAGCTAGTACAACATGGACATACTTCAAATATATCAGGGGTGAAGTAATAAACAAGAGGGTTTTTTAAACTAAAAAATGAAATGTAAACTCATGCTAAAGAATATGTTGAATAGAAATTACTTCAGCATGTGTCTGATTTTCATGTTAATCATATGTACCTTGATGAATCAGGACCCATAAGCTTTTCTCACTATTAAGTTATTCATTCTATACTCCCTAGTTCCACTGAAGATCATCCTTTATCTGATCCTTCATTTTTTCTGTCCTTTCATGAGTATTTCTTTACTCCTGAAATTTTCCTTACAAAAATTTCCCTACAGAGAGTTTCTTTTTTAAAAATGAAATAACAGTGACATCAAACTTACAGGGTGACCATGGTCCAAACTGGGATCATACTTAGTGATCAGATGGTGACACTCGTCCAGATCTTGGATTTTTCTAGGGAACCAGGGCACTGGAGAGAAAGCAGCAAGAGTTAAATGAGATAGGATCAAATAATTTTTAAAAGACCCAGAAAATAAAAATTGTGCTGAAGATCACAAGCTTTCTTTTCATCAATGACTAAGAATATTCATATCTGCATGTCACCGTATGTCAGTAGTTGAATTTTTTTGCCAACCAAACTGGCAGACTGGATGAAAAATGAACTGAAACTAACTTGCAATGATAATCTCTCAGTTTTAATTAGTAGAAACAATTTTTAAAAGCAAAATCATTTCCTTTTAGGCCAAATGAGATGTTCTGTTTGACACAGCACCACAAATTTATTTCTGCATTTTGGACTGAAGAAAATATTTTGATCATGTCTAAAAAGTAGTCTTAAATTTTCATGCCTTTAAAAGTGAAAACAACATTTCAAAAGGAAAACATCAAATTTCTAGAAAAAAAACAGGCCAAGAAGTATCTTGACTTCAAGTTTTTTCCTTCTGGCTCTTTTTTTTTTTTTTTTCCAGCAAAATTATTCTAACATTAGCTGAATTTCCAAATGTTTCCTTCCCCTGAAGTGGAGACCTTTTCTGGTGAAAGGAGGTTGTAGCGAGGTGGGTATTGGTCTTTTCTCCCAAGTAACAAGCGATAGGACAAGAGGAAATGGCCTCAAGTTGTGCCAGGGGAGGTTTAGATTGGATATTAGGAAAAATTTCTTCACCGAAAGGGTTATCAAGCATTGGAACAGGCTGCCCAGGGAAGTGGTTGAGTCACCATCCCTGGAGGTATTTAAAAGATGCATAGATGTGATGCTTAGGGACATGGTTTAGTGGTGGACTTGGCAGTGCTAGGTTAATGGTTGGACTTGATCATCTTAAAGGTCTTTTCCAACCTAAACGATTCTATGATTCTATGACTAAAATAAAAATAAAGTGTGCTCATTTTAATTTAAGTGCCAGCATTTATAACCAATGAAAATAAAAAAAWTACTGAAAAAAGACAAAGTTGATACTGCTTTCTGAGGTCAGACTGAGGCTGTGATCAGACTCAGTGTGTAACAGCTCAGAAAAGGTCTGTTTGGGGTCACCTTAATCTCATAGTTGACAAGAGAGCAGGCATCTCTGTACTGAATGGCAAATTTAGCTTTAGCCCTATTGTATCTAGGCACAGCCAGTTCACAAAGGTACAAGGCTACAAATACACACCGATGTTGGGAAATTGCAGTCCTTTCATGCAGTTATGGCCAATTCTGCGATAAGAAGGAAGAAATACTAGTCTGACAGATGTCTTATGTCACCCCAGAATTTTTTTGCTGAGCCTTTGTCTTTGGCTGTAGCAATGGTTCTGCATGCAAGATGCCTGTTCTGCCATCTATGGCCATATCCCCTCAAAACCTGTACCTGACCATAAGTCTTCCAGCGTATCTCCCCATACATATCTTGCCTTACTGAGTACTGGAAGAGGGCACACAGGCTGAAGGAGAGGGGAGAAAGGACCATGGCAGAACCCTTAGCCTGGTCACAGAAATAGATGCAGCCAATAAAACAGGGATAGTGCTGACAGATGCCAGTTTTGCTGCATCTGTCTCTGCTTCATGGAAGCAGAGATAACCACTGCGTTTCTCAACTGAGTACCAAATTAATTTGGGTTAAAGCCACTATGGGCAGGGCATTGTCCATCACTGTCCTTCAGCATACTGCCTGGGAAGGCCTGTCTGACTCACCTAAAAACTCTGAAGAAAAGAATAAGAAGTCCATGTGGGAAAAAAATAGATTAATCCAGGAGCTGGAACTTCAGGTGRTGGGGGTAGCCAGAACATACATATTTGCATCTTCCCAGTAAAATAATTGCTGACCAGTAAACATGTTTATACAACTTAGATATCTCCTGGTTGCCAATATGCTCTCACAGGCATCTGCAAACCCCACTAGAAAGTGAAGCCGCAGCTAGCCTCTTTCAATAAGATGCACAGTCACTTTCAGTAAGATGTACCAGTAAAATGGGCCACTAACCAATCTTAGACCTAGGGGCTAGCTGAGCTGAAAATCCTCTGACACTTTAGCACCCCCGAATTCACCTCAATAGGACCAAAACCACAAAGACCTTAAAGGTCAAAACCTCCAAATCCCCAGTTCTTGCTGGTGCCCACACCTAAGGTGTCTCTGTGGGCCACAAATACTAACTCTCTGACCCTTTCATCTTGAAATCAAATGAACTGCTTAGGGCACTACTGAATTCTGGGATCTGAAACACCCAGAAAAGACTCTTTACAAACTAAGGAGTGCTGTGTGTAAGTCTGAGCTAACTTAGAAACAGAAGGACTCTGGCCATTTGCATGCCAAGTATATTAATTCTAGCATCATTACATCCAAAATAAGCCTGATTACTTTTATGATTGCTGTTCAAAACCATAAGAAAAAGGAAACTGTGAAGAAAATTATGTCCCTAATGGTCCTCTGCTTTAACCATAAACACACCCTCTTTTAACAGTCCCTTGTTTTTATTGTAGATCCCAGTCCCAGCACACCTGAAACTAACTGCTACTTCTGAGCACAAACCTCTCAACTCCCAAGGAAATCCTAAAGAAATGCTTCTTCACCTCCAAAACCCTCTTTGGCTCTCTAGTTTCCCTGATGACAGTGATACCCTTTTGATATTCCCACAGTCCCTGAGAACAGCTTGGCATGGACTTCCTCTCATCACTAGCCTGAAGGTGAATTTCAAGCAACACCCAAAGGTGTCCAAACGGGACTGTATTAGCTAAAAGGGCCCTGAGGATTTCTGCCTGGCCTCGTCAAGGGTGGGAAACCTCATGGCAATTCTGTATTCAGAGAACTCAACCTATGGGCTGGACCCTCAGCCTTCTCATCTATCAGGGGCACCTCTGGCGTCCTCAGGATTGTATTAAAGGTCTCTAACAGCTTGTTGTACTCACTGATCCCCTACCTGCCTGTAAACAGGAAAAATACCAGTCTACCTCTGGCAAACTCACTTTTCATCCTGATGACTGGTAGGGATGGTGACTTAAATACAGCACAGGCAGTGGAGTAGCCACTTGCAGTACTTTGCCAGGTGAAATACTGTTCCTAAAGTGCAACTTTTGAAGTTGCACAACCTCCAAACAAGCTTTTCAGGGGAAAATGCCTGATGCTTTGTTACTCCAGGTTTGGCAGTGGGTCTGATCTCTACGAAAAAGCTCATCCCCTGGTTCTCCCAGCCTGCCCTGCAGGCTTTCTGCTGACCCTCTCTCCCTCTTGCACTCTGGAAGCTTCTTCAAGCTGGTTGCATTTAGCTCTTTTCAGTGAAGGAGCAATCTACCTACAGACAATACTACTGGACCCATATGGCAGTGGATGCCATAAACAGACAGCTACTGCTTCTTTTAACAAAACCGACACAATACACTACAAACAAATGAAACATTCAGACCCTCTGCTGTATTATTGCGTTCCCATCAAGTGTCTGTGTTCACCTTGGAGCAGTCAGTTCTCTGCACAGCTCTTAGCTCTCAGACCACAATCTTCCTGTCATTGAGGATTTTCCAGTTTCTCCTCAGCTTCTTGTTTTGCTGCTCTACCCTTCTCAGCTCCCTTTTTGCTGGAACKCTTTTCTCACCTCAGTTCCACTGGCTATGATGAAGTGCCTCACTTTCCACACCAGTGGGAATGGTCCCAATTCAGGGAAAACCGTCATGCAGTGAAGAAAAATGAATGCATGCTCACCTGCTTTCCAGACTAATTAAATTACTATTATGAAGCTAATGCTAAAAAAGTTACTCCAAAAAGAAACAAAACAGCACTAACAGACGCATACATTTCTTACCTTTGTCTTCTCTGCTAGTTTTCACATCCTCTGCTACTCTCTTTAAGGAGGTGATAAGGATACTAACATCAGCACTGTGAACTTCACATTCAACAAAAATGTCAAGATCATCAGCAGAGTTCTTGGGCTTTTTGGCTCGTCTGGTTTCAAAGTGATGGATCTGAGTTTCAAACATCTGCAAGAGCCAGATGTTCATATGATGAAGCTTCTCCAAAGACTGAAAATCCAGGTAAGTCTAGATACGCTTCTACAATGTCTTTAAAAGGTGACTAAAAAAGGTCTTAACAACAAGTGCATGTTAGGCAATGAAGCCTAATAATGCCCAGTTTAGAAGGAGCTAAAATACAGGCAGACCTAAAGATTAAGCACTGTAGAATTAGGTAGAGATAGATGGAGATGAAAGATGAGATACTGTTGGCTGTAGCATTTAATCTGTGCAGAAATAACAAATGAGTGGCTGGGTAACTCTTAAGACCCTGGCAGAATGAAAGCAAATCTATTGATGTATAATAACACCATAATCATTAAATAATTGCAAACGATTAAAAATAAGTAACAAATATAATACTTCTGAGTTATTCATTTTCACAGATGAGAGTGAGCACCTGGTAGGGATACTTCAAGTGCCCAGAATATATAATGCCTGTATGGTTTACAGCTCTTGTATTCTCTGTATCTCCTGCCAAATATGCAGAGAAAATTCACTAGCTTCTAACATCTCCACAATCTGAGTGCTTGAAATGCTGGCCCATTGTTTAGTCATGGCTGGCCACCACAACTTCAAGAAAGAAATAATAGATTGGTATCTGCTCTAAACAGCCCTTACATAAAATGATGATTCTTCCAAATGACTGTGTCCAGCTGCTCCCTCCCTCCAGAGCACTCTCCTTCACCTGGAGAGGCCAGCCAATCTCTCTGAGCAGCTGTAGCAAAACAGGGAYGGTGAGAAAGGGGAAAGGCAGGTGGAGGCATAAGTCAGGCAGGGAGCAGAAGGGTGAGAGAGGGGGAGATGCAAAGTGGGAAAGGTGAAGGCAATATGGACAGAAGAGAGGGCTCGGTGGAGGGAGGGAATGGTGAGGTCTGTACCTCAAAGACTTTGGCTGCCTTAGAGAGCTCAATCTTCCTCACATTGCAGAGGGTGAGGGTCAGGATGAGAGTGGCTTTGCCATCCTCCCTGTTGGAGTCCAGGCTGCCTCGCCTGTTCAGTGACTCTATGCCATGTATCTCCTTCTCCTTGGTGGCCTCCTCCTTTTGGCCTGAGATCTGCACGAAGTCAGTCTTCATTGGGAGATAGGGGAGTGGATTGCAATTGCCAGATATTGAGTGGAAACTGCCTGAGGATGTGAGTGCTTCTCCCAGAGCAATGGGTAGGGGATGTGGTGGGACTGGAGATGCAGTGCATATATGTGGGTGGTGAGATCAGAGCTGCCAGATAGCAGCGAAGCAAGCTGGTTGCTACTGTGTTAGGTGTAGGGACATTTATGTTGGCCATGCCAGACACATCAAGGGAAACCACTTGCGTAGGATATGCGCAAGAGCCCAAGATAACCCTCCTCCTCTGGGTAACTTCAAAGTGCAGCCCTCCTGCTCTGTTTGAAGGTGTCTGCAAGCCATTCAACCCTGGACATGGACTCCTTTGAGGAGAGGCAATTAGCCTGAGCCTCATTTACATCTCCCAGTCTGGAATGCCCTGCACAATGTCTGAGATTGCCCTTCCTCCCCACCCTCTCTTACCTTACCAGGGTCCTCTCTGCATTGACCATGCTCCGAGGGAACCAAAGGGGCTCTTCCCCCAAAGCCTAGTCCAATCCAAGTGGTGTCCCCTCTGCACAGACACAATTGTGGGAGTGCACAGAGATACCTGAGCCAGAGCCAAAGTTCATTGCCTACTTCTGAGCTTTTCCTGCCCACAGGATCTGACCTGTTCTCCCCTAGCCCTAAAAGAGCTGAGTGCTGCCTCCAGGCTAAGTTCATCTGTTGGAACTTGTTTCTGTCATGATTTTACCCAGTGAAGTAGACTGTCAAAAAGCCCAGGGTCACATCTTTCTCACAGCTGGCAGGGCAAGCTCAGGGGGGATTCACGTCTGCTCCTGCCAGGTCATGGCATCCCTTGACATCCACAGACATGTTTCTGGGTATGAGCACCCGTATCTTCACACCCCAAGTTACAGTGTGCTGGAACCCCTGTGAAAGTCATCTTGCAGGCCCACAGAGAAGACCACCTCTCTGTCCTCCCTTTGCAGATGGAGCCATTTCTGATCTGCCCCTTAACTGATCCTGGCTGGGTCACACAACCCAGTGCTGTATTGCTCTTGCCTCCTCCCTGGCCAAGGAAGATAAAGACAGTGCAACCAAATTTTGCTCTCCAGAGACCATGACAGCACCGTGCTTCCCCTTGGCCCAAGACAGAACACTGGGAAGGTCTCGATTTCCCCATCTATTGCCTGGCTGAGACAGAAAACCCAAGGTGAATTTTGGAGCACCCTGCCCAGGAGGCAGGTCTCAGCATCCTGAGGAACATCGGCCCATCCAGACCTCGGGCACTGCAGGCTTTGCAGAGTGTGGTAAGTGCCAGCCCGGGAAGAGGTGTCCCCCCGGCCGTGCCCAGCCCGGGACCGGGCCAGGGCGCCGCGGGACCCGGCGCCGCCCGCGGGCAGGGCAGGGCAGGCCGCTGTCCGCGGTGCTGAACCCGGGCCGGCTCCGGGCTGTGGAACCCTCCGCTCCGCTGGCTGCCCCGGGCCCCCCACCCCCGGCCCGGCTCATGTCCAGGGGGGCTCCGGGAGGGCAAGGGGGCGCTTCAGAGGCGGCTGAATTGCAGCTGCAAACTGAACAGGGCAGAGGGAGAAGAAGTGGCCTTTAAGGGGGAAAAAGGCTCTTCCCACTCCCACCTTCCCCCAGCAGTGGTGGCAAGTCTGGGCACAGGAGAACAAGCTGAGCTGAGTCTGACTGTCTGAGTCCAAACTGGGCCTTTCCCATGAAGAGTGGGTGCATGCATCCCCACATCCAGGCCACAGGCATGGCACAAACAGCAAATGGCACAAGGTCTCCTACTCCAGCTACATGTGGACATGTAGGTGAAAGCCCTAGGGCTCAGGTTGCATGTTTAAGGCACTAGTCACAAATACTGGCAGAGCAGGGACATCAGGCTCCTATGGCTGTCTTTATGCTCTAGTGTCAGAGTCCCATCTCTGTATGTTTGTACAGCACTAATCATGGTTCTGCGTATGAATTTACATTTCTCTGTAGAACCAGACTGGACTCATCAGCCACTGTGATAGTTGAAGCAGCATAGGCAGAGCTTACAGCACAGCTTTGCAGCCCACTGCAAAATCAGCACAGAGAGCCCTGGCTCTCCAGGTGGTGAAATGTCCTTGCCCAGCCAGTGGACACTCCAATACCATCTTGAATCCATGCTTGGGGCAGGCCCAGGAAGGCCTCATCCATGGTGTCATGGTGTAAGTCAGCTATGCTGAGACATCCCAGAGTCCTGCTTTCAGCACTTTTCGGGACRTCTAGGAGCACAGGAGGAGAGGTCTCTGGCTGGGTGCTGCAGTTGAAAGGGCTATGCAAGGGCTGGAGCACAGTGTGTCATCCTTTCCCATGGGGACAGGCAGCTTCTCCCTCCAGAAGGTGGGGATCTCCCACCCCAAATGTAGGCTCACCCCCTCCCGTGCAGCCCCTGGGGTGAGTGCTTTAAAAGGCCATGGCTGATTGCCACAAACAACCTGCCCATTTTTTATTTGTTCCCATTGCGAATATCTCCATCCTGTATCAGCACAGTGCTATTCATTTGAGATGGATGCRGCATTAATATTGCTGTTTATTTAGRTTAGTTTAAATGGTTACATTTGAACATGAAAAAAGTCTTCTCTGCCAACTGCTGAGAATGGTTTGAAGCAGTGAAGAGACAGGCTTTAAAAGAATGCACTCCTGTGGGGTCCTCTTGTGCTTAATCCTGCTTTCAACAATTCCTGTATCCTTTGGGGAATAAAGCATCCCTACTTCAAGGCTGCTGTCATATCTAGGCATCTTAAGACACCCAGAGGAGACCACCTCCCAGTGTAACCTGTGCTGACAACTCCCCCCTCCATCACCATCACTGACCTTGGCCAAGGTCACTGCAAAGGAAGAGGGCCTCATGAGAGGGCTTCTTTGGTCACCTGAAACAGAGCTGGAGATGGGGTCATCAAAAAATGTAATCATAGTGGGATAGAAGAGAGGAAGGTTACTTAAAAGAGTAGCTTGGGATAGGTTAGTCAGAGTAGCATACAAAGATGTACAGGGTATGCAAAGGTAGAGTAATCAAGGCTTTGCTCTACATTTCTAGGTAATTACACACATCAAGAGATTATTTTTTTTAATATCAGTTTCATGATCTTGTCTGGATGAGTGATACTCAACCAGTGCAAGATAGCCTTTTTTGAGTTGGAACCCACCTCAAATGGGTGTTCCCCCCTGGGTATTTAATTCTGTTTGACCTTTGTGGTTACCTTGCAGAGAGGAGTTACACTGGCTGGATAATTGGCCAGGTTGCTACACAACTTTAATTTTCTTTAGCATGGAAATAAGAAGTCACCCATTAAGAGGTAATATTTAAAATGCAACTTATTTGTACTATTTAAAGCACATATGCACAAGCTAATCTGTTCTGCAAGAAAATCTACTTTCAGTATACTTCCTCTGCTTTTAAAATATTGAGCATTTAACGTTTTCTCATCTCTCAGTCTTGCTGAATAGCTATGTTATGCTGTTTTGGCTGGAGTTATTGCTCATTTAAACCTGCATTAAGGGACACAGAATGAGATGTGTAGCATCAATACTCTTTAACCATTCCACTTGCACATAAAAGACAACCATGAATCCTGGGTTCTCAATATCACTATAGATTTACTGTTGCTGTCACTCATAAAAACAGCAGTTTATGAGTTTGGGAAGCTTGGAAAGCTGTCTGAGGATTAGTTTGAAAGACATCACCCTTGAGATGAAATTGTCTCTTCGTGGTACACAGTTACCTTATGGGTCCTATTATATTAAGAGAGAAAAATATGGGCTACTTTACACTGAAAATACATGCCAAGCAGGACTGAAAGACCTACACAGACATTGTCATGAGAAAAAAAGGAAGAAAAAAGATAGAGATAAAAAAGCTTACTTCAAAGCACCAAAATGGTACCATTTTGCATAAGTATATGTCTATTGAAAAGGGTTCCAGCTGGTATGCTTAGATTAATGTTATTACCCACCATAAATATAATGGAAACAGCTGTACTTTCTATCTTCCTAAAGGATGATGCTTACATTAAAGCTCCATTGATTTTCAAACTATAAACACAAGAGTAGTACAATAATAGGTATGAGACTTGTGGACTTTCAAATCCCTCTCCATCTTTGGATCTTCTAACAGAAATGTGACTCCTGAATCATGTTACTATCATGATGCAGAATTGTTTCAAGCTGGAAACACTGTTCTGCTTTGCTTTGCTCCATTCTGTTCCAATGTACAATTGCTGATCTCCTTCCTCCTTCAACTAGGGAGATACAGAGAGGCATTATACAATGTGGACCAGTCCAGGAGGGCATTTAGCTGCTTTGAGTGAAAGTTATTGGATAAAATACAGAAATAGCTTTCTGAACAGCCAAGCTCTTCTCTCTCCATGGCCCAGCCATTGAGTTAAGCTGGATTCACCCTTGCTTCCATTTGCTGCCTCAGTCGAGCTATACTCCAGGAAGAATAAAACTGCTTTAACCAAAAAAGGGACATTAAAGCTCAAGTGGGAGAAGGAAGGAGACTCCAAAAAGTATCATGACTTAGGAGCTGTCTTGAAAGATATCATGTTTGGGTTTGAATGCACTCAGACTGGGACACAGCTAACCCAGGTCTTCCATAGCTTTGGTGGGGATTCTAGCCACAGATACAGTGAGTTAGGAGTTGGAAAGCTCTGATGTCTTCAGCTGCATTGTAAGAACCACTCCTCCTACATTTCCAAGGTGTTGGTATCCACCTCCTGGATTGTGAGTCCAGAAAGTTAGGCGACACCTTGTAGCAGTGCTGGATAAAGCACTCTCAGAGAAGGACACACACAACACAAGGTAGCCTTCACGTGTCAGCCTTCCACAGTGAGTAGCTGATTATGTCTATTAAAAGAGGTCTCCCCTTTCTGTAAGCTGGCTGGTCCTGAATCAGCTCTGAATCCATGATGTTACACAACATTATAGCCAGCACAGCTCTGAGACTAGACTAATAAGGCCTTGATGCCCTGTTAAAACATCTGCATGGTTTCTTGCTTGCACCAAGTATTGACAAACTGACCTCACATCCAACAGCAAAAAGCCACACAGGCTTGTCTTCAGGTAACTCTCCTCCAAAGGGGCTTTTTTGTGGGTACTGTATTGAGGCACAGACTCCATGCTCTGGTAGGCAGTCTCGGTGCCTTGCTTAGGGACTCCACTCTGCAAGCCAATGACACATCACAGATACAGCGTTCTTGACTTGCATAAACCTTTTTGGGATTGCTGCTTGTGCAAATACAATATATTTATACACGGTGATAAATCTTTGTTAATAAGACTGCAGCATACTTGCTGTCTTTTCCGCTAGTGTCTGTGCTTTGGATCAATGGCAACATCACATTTTCAGGAAAAAAAAAAATATTTCAGGATAGAGGTGCTTGTGTGTAAAAGTAGAAGTACAGAGGGCCAAAGGTATAGAGTTTGGGACTCCATGGGAACCTTGCACAAATGTGAGGGACTGAGGGGAGAATGACTGTGAGAGAAAGCAAGGTGGATTAGTCTGTTAGTCATTACCACCCTGTCTCTGGGCCCAGGGTGGTAATGCAACCTCACGGCTGCAGCAGACTATAGCTCTGCATGATGGAGATCTCCTCCTTCTGCTAACCTTTGGCACAAGAGTTATGAAGGCTTTCCTCAGATTCCCAGAACTAAGGTAATTTTTTGCATTAGTGAGAAAAAATGGATTAGTGTCTGAAGGCCAAAAGAGTCAAGGGTCACCTGTAGGTGTCTCTTTCTCTGCTAATCTATAGTAATTAAGATACATAACATAAGCATTCATGCAATACACAAGAAGATAATAGACTGAGACTACATGAAGACTGGTATTTGCACATGGCATCTTCTAGTCAGTAGCCAATGATTAGCAAGTTACAATGAATCTTCATTTTATCTTCTGGAGGGCATTGCAAAGGATCCCCATCTCACCTGCAAAGGAAAGAATCAGAGCAGTTAATCCTACAGCTAGCCCATTTCTAACACTCCTGTATATATTTATCCTTTAAATCCATTCCCTGAAAGAATAAGGTGAACAAAGAAGTGCTGGATTGGACATATTTATTAGGATCTTACTGGAGTAAGATTTGCGGAGTCAGCCCTTTGCCTTCATCAGCCATACAAGGATGGCTCACAGGATATGGGGTGCTGGCTTTTAGCAGGCTAGCCAATGTTAAGGGGGAAAACATATCAGGAAAAATGCTAGAATGGCAAAAGGAAATGTGATTATAGCCAAGCTTTTCCTTTTCTTCCTCACTGAGAACAGCTAGAGCCACACACCAGAATCCATCACAAGGTCCTCTGGCCTTTCCTAGCACCTCCATTAAAACTGGATATTTCAGATGTAACAAACTACAGTCAAGCGGAAATGCTATTTTGAATTTTTGGCTAGAATTAGGAAGTAATTTTTGCACCAGAAAGGAGATGTGTGCTGTTTGAACTTGGTCAGGCTCAGAGCATTAAATGCAACCAGATGAAATCTGCTTTGTGGTTGCTATTTCTGATCCAAGTTTTGAGGAATTCAAGGTAAAAAATCTGTAGTTCCTTACTATTGATAGTGTCGGCTAAGTTCTTCAGCTGCTTTGCATTGTCCAAGACTTCAATCCTCTGGGTGTAGGGATTGTACCGAACAGAGAAAGGACGAGGGATCGTTTGAGCAAATTTCCTGAGGCAAAAATACAAAACCACATACAAACTTGAAAAGCTCCTTTTTTCAGTAACTCAGTCTTTTCTTGGTGTGTGCGTTTGATGAGGGGAATAAGAAAATCTGTGAGAGGAAATAACTGAAATTCCAAGTGATCTGAGACCTACAGCATTCTGTAACATGCTTGAATCTGCATTTGTCCTTACCACCTTTGTTTTTTTCCAAACAGGACTAATTATGCTATTGGCATGGCAACATTTCTCCTGGTATAGGCCAGCTATGTAGCTATTGGGTTTTGCCAAACTTGAAAACCTCATTTTCCTTTCAGTAATACAAAATATAGAAATCCTGATCCAAGTCTGCAATTTCYGGGAAAGTAAGGTAAAGTACCTATGCCATCCTGGCATACCAAGGAGCAAGCAGSGTGCTAACTTCTGGCATGGTTGGTAGTGGCTTCCAGGTCATTGCAAAGATAGGAGATAGTCAATGGAGTGAAGCAGCTCTCTTGCCACCCCTTATTTGCAGCCTTCCCTTCTGCAAAATAGTTAAGTCCATGGCAGAAACATTAAGATTTTGGTATCGTGGGAAAACATTAATTTGCATAACCACAGAACTGTGGAAAGGAGGACTCTGAATGGGATGAGACGGTCAGAGCTATTGTTCCAGGCTCCTTGTAGACCCCAGCAGGATACTAGTTTATATATCTGCTTCAGATTACTGAAGTTACTGCTGAAAAAGGAAGGAAAGCACACAGGAGTTGATTATGGAGCCCCACTATACAGACTGTGACTCAGCATGGTAAATCTCATATGCCCAGAACAGTGGAATATGCTGGATGCCACCTCCACATTGCTCCTTCAGTTTAGTCCTAATTATTATCAGCTAAGGCAATTGTCTCAAATAGAGTTCAGTGTGAGCAGGCCACAAGGTGTGACAGTGGAAAAAAATTATGTTGGCTAGGATGAAAGTGTTTAGTGGCATCAGTCCAGTTTTTCTAAGGGGAGACATCCATGTTAGAAGACAGTCTTCCTAAATCTCAGCTGAAGGTAAGATCCTAATTAGAAGATGAATGCCTTAAGCTGAAATATTTTAGGTCAGCCTCAGAATAATTTTTCAGGGAGGTTTTCCATTACACACAAACGCACATGTCCAGGTGCAAGCCACAAACACAGGCACTGGACCAACTCCCAGACCTCTATTTCAATTTAACCAGTTTTCCATTTTGGTCATTGAAACAATTAAAAGAAGCTCCAAGATCATTTTTATAGAGTAAGGCAGCATCTTCCGTTTTGCTACTCAGTTAGAGAAGTATACAGAGAAGATAAAAACTGTGTGCAGGATATTAATAGCACAAACCAGAAGAGAAGGCCATCTTTCTCAGGTATCACCCCAGAGGAAAGGGAAGAAGGAGAGTTGCAGGCTTATGATGACTGAGGAAGCAGCAGGGGAGGTAGCTAGGAAGACTTTGGAGCTGGAGAGCCTGGGACAGCAGAATATCTTGGGTCTCTGTATGTGCTTATCTGTGAATGGGAGAGAGAGATAGAGAAGAGACTGCAGGTCTGGGACAAGTCCCGGTGTGGCATCTCCAAGTGAAAAATTTGCTGAGTGTGAACCAAGGCTAACCCCCAGTGGCTTGGCTAACATCCAGAAATACGGTAGTGTTTTTTTTAAACAGAAATAGAAATATTGCTGTGAGGTGGAACCCAAGCTGAACCCCAAATACAGTCTGAGCCATTCCTGTGTCAAGAACCAGAACTGAACCTGGACCATTATTTCAAACTCTTGTTGAACTGGAACTGAATCTGTATTTCAGTCACAGATGACTGAAAGATTTACTGTGTAGCCCTGTAGTCTTGTAAAYACACTGCTGGTTACAAGCTGGAGGCTCTGTATTAAGCTAACCACACAGGCCTCAGGATTGGGTTTATTAGGCTTGCTTGCAGTTTTGTTTAGCTGTAATAGCAATTGTCTAATGACCATGCCACTATTACCTAATTTGTTTTAGTTTTGCTTAATTCTGAATAACTGTGTGCTATAATGCCTATCATTAATAATTTTTATATAGGCAGGAATAGCAAGTAGTTACGCTGTACAGAGTGAACTAAGTCTGACCCTAAAGTAATGATGCAGCATAAAGGAGTACCAGCATGGGCTGATAACAGAGGCCTTAAAGGTGGAGCATGGGATGATGTTGGTTGTCCCCGGGTTATCAACAACTCCCCACTAGTCAGTTATTCATAGTAAAGCAAACTTAGGAGCTGAGGAAAAAAAAAAAGCAGTTTTAGAGGAAACAAAAGGGACAAAGAAAAAAATATTTAACATAAATTGTAAAGTCAGAAGTAATATTGGTTTGCAGACCAAAGCAGAAAGAGCAAGATGTAAAGCATGTTAGAAAACATAAAAATAGCTCTGAGGAAACCTTGGGCTGAGAAGGAAGAAAGGAAGCATCAACACCATCCACCTCCTCACAAAAGAGAGGAAAAAGCTCCATTCATTAACATCACAGCCCTGCTCTGAAGACCTCAAGATGCTGATTACTTGACAACTCCACTCCCCACCACCAGACTGAAACTGTTGGCTAAAGACACAAAAGAAAGTGTAAGGGTGAGCATAACTTCAGAGGAAAAGGAGTAGATACTAGGAGATTTTTTTGTACAGGAACTTATAACTATAGTATTGTTAAAGAGACTTGTTTTGCATTAATTAGGTAGCTTTGACCCTAAGTGTTAGTATCATTGCAGTTGGACTAATAATAATTTTTTGTTGTATTTTGGTTATACAGATGAAACTCTTAATTAGACTATCCACAAATTCTTGGCTTCATGTATAAGGCATGTTCCCCTTATTGCCTGTAACAAGATTTTGAGTGTAACAACTGCTTAGTCTCTTTAAGCATTGCACAACTTTTTCTAATGTATCAAAACACTACTGTCAACCCAAGACTTGCTATGGCAATGGGATCCATTGTATTGGCAGTGGACAAGAAATTGGATCTTATATGGAATGACTGGATTACCTTAGCTTTTCTTTTGCATCTTTAAAACTTTCAGCAACATAGTAGACAGGCTGGAATTCAGTAACAGGGTACTTCTGCACAGCAGTCTTCTCCAGGACAAGAGGCTGAATCTCAGGCTTACTTGATAAACAATACTATGAGCAAAAGGATAAGAAATTTATTTCAGTTTAAAAGTACTTGAATTTGCTGTGAAAGAAAGATAGAGCTACTGAATGCCACCCATTTTCAGACAGGAAGGAGTTGTTCCTGTGGAATACAATGACAATGTCACTTACTAGGAAAGAAGCAGGTATGAGTCCCCTGTGTATGTATACACCAACATATTTATTAGAGCTCTTCAATAAGTATGGCATTTCATGCTACTTCTATGCACAAAGTATGAAGCAGAATAAGGATCTGAAGACATTCAGGAGAGAAATTTGAGCAATTATAAACATCTTTGAAATGTTGTTTTATAGAACACACCTGCAGCTCCCCAAATGAAGACAGCAGCCCTGCACCATATGCCTTGAGTGAATCGCCTTCCTTACATAGTCCAAACTCCACCGTAAACCAATAAACCTAGCAAGAAAATTAGACCGAAACACATGACTCCTTGATCAAAAAGAGCAGGCACACATCATTGATTTGAATACATTTGGAGTTTACATTTCTATTTAAAATGTTGCCATGTGTCAAATATCAACTGTATAAATACAATAAATGTCCTCACAAACTGGAATTCTTCACCTGGAAGGGGCACAGTGCTGGACTCAATGTGCCTGCGAATCAGTTCAGTTCCCTGACAAACACAGTTGTGTTTTACTGTCCTTACATTTGTCAGCAGAGAAGAGACAATGAAACTATAGCAATAAAATTTCATTTTGCCTGGCCAACCCAGTTGAAGTTTGAACCTTAGTTGATAGAAGTTTGTGTCCTGTTTCACACAGAGGGCCTCTAGCTGCAGCAGCAAGAGAGGGAATGGGCTGTTAGTGCAATATTGAAGGAAGATGGCGTGTGGCCTAGCTTGACTTCTTGGTCTGTCATTTTGAAGGGATACCTGCTCTGGCTCAAAAGAACTACCTCATCTATCAGAAACAGCAAAGATGATGCAATGTTTTGCCCAGCTGAGTTGGCACTGGGGACACTAATCTCACACGCATATCCTTGTTTTCATTTGAAGTTTGCAATTCTGGGTCTCAGTAGTCTCAGAGTAGGATTCAGGTGAGCCACACTGACTGCAGAGGACATTATCTGCCCGGCAGGGTGGAAGGGAAGGGACGCTCGCAGGTAGAACAACTACTGAAGCTGCCTCCTGAAATTTCCTGTGGGGGTGTAGTAACATGTAATCTCTTCTTGCCCAATATGTTTGTGCTGGAGGAAATCTCGTCTGGGCTTCTGTGTTTAATCACAACTGTCACTTTGAATAAGGGGTGCCAAAGTTATTTTCCTTTAATGCAACTGTTTCAGGGTGGGGTTTTCCAATCATGGACTTCACTCTGTTCCCATTCAACTCTATGGGAGTTCTATCAGTGACTTCAGTGGCAGCAGAATTAAGACAACACAGGGTGCTTTGGAAAATTGAGCCCTCATTTATTAAATTACCGTAGCGAGTTTCTCGATGAAATCATCCGGAGCTCCCAGAGATGCCAGTCCAATTTCCTGTAACAATAAACCATTATTCTTCAAGCTGTTTATTGCAAACATTCTTCCTGTCTCGTCTTATGTAATTTCTCACATTTTAAATGTTACCATCGCTTACTACCACACACAAATGTTTACAGGACATGTTCCTATCATGCAACATCAATTTTAAACCAGAAATCTCTCCAGAAATGAACAAAAGGTCCTGTCCAAATGTCATTTACAAGGCATGATCCTCTGTGCCTGGTACAAAGCCCACTGAGGTCAAATAAAATTTTCCTTTTGCTTTGACAGGCTTTTGATCAAGTCTACAGTGCAYACCCAAGAGAATGATATGGTCAAAAGGAGGTAGGTAAATCAGTCACACCCACACACCTTCAATATTTCTCTTTGTTTTGATTCAGGAGTTTTCCTGATTGCAGGAGCTTTCCTGGAGCCTTGAATGAGTTATTTTTTCTGAATGGCAGGGCATGATTTGAAAGAGCTTATTTGTACCTTAGGAGCTAATGGAGACTTTCCCGGGAGGCACGCAATAGCTGGATTCAGAAGACAGCCACACAAGACTGTATATAACCAGGCACCTTTCTTGGTTTGCTCCAGTGAGGATTGCGCAGTGCAAAATCAGAGCCCTACACACACCCACACCAAAAGCAGGGGAGCAGCCATCACCATGTCAAATCCTAATAAGCCAAGGTGCAGGGCTTATCTTGAAGGAAACCCCAGTTCTGGGAAAAGGCAGAGCCTGAGGGCAATACTGAGTGCTTACTAACTACCTCAAGTCGACTTTTGTCTTGTGAGCAGGATGTTACATCAAGTCCATTTTCCCTTCCTCTCTTCCTTCTTTCCTTCTGTCTTTCCACCCTTCTGTCCTCCATCCTTCTTTCCATCCTTCTTTGTCTCTCTCTTTTTCTTTCTCTTCTTGTCTTTCCTTTTCCTTCTTTCCTTTTTCCTTCTTTCTTTCTTCCTTTCTTCCTTTCTTCCTTTAGTCCTTTCTCTCTCTCTTTCTGTCTGTCTGTCTTTCTCTTTGTCTGTCTGTCTGTCTCTCTTTTTGACTTTCTCTCTTTCTGTCTTTTCATGTTTTCTGGTAAGATGCAGCCAAAAGTTTACTCCTTCACTGAGGTTTGGCTTCTTTTCCAGAGACATTAACACTACCAAAGAGAAAGCTCCTCTCCAGCCTTCTCCCATGCTTGCAGCTGGGACAGTTCCCCACTTTACTCAGTCTCCTCTGTGGCTTCAATAGAAAACAAAAAAAATCTTCACTTTCCCTAACATTTGGACTGCAGGGTGGGGCAATAATTCATCTGACTCATGAGCCATTTAACTTTGCTCAGAAGGATCAACATCTACAAAAAGGTTTTAGATGATGGCTTTGCAAAGGGTTTGCCTGTAAAAAAACAACCCACACAAGACAGACGTTTGGAGTTTGGGTGTATGAGTTCACCTAAGTGATTTCCGTCAAGATTTCAAGCAATAAATAAATCAGCCTCAGCCACTCTTACACAATATGCTAATAAACACCCCACCCCTCATAGCTCTTGGTTCATCCTCTGAGTTGCCTAGTCTCTGGTGTGTTCAATCATAAAAATAGTAAAACCACTGAGCAACTTACCTGGGAAAACTGAGCAAAACTGGGATCAGCAAAAAGAGGCACATGTCCTAGCAGCTCATGGCAAATATCACTGCAGGAAAACATGACATCTGAATAACTTTAATTTAGGAAAAGCCCATCAATGCTGGATGAATGCCCTAGAGTCAGCACATAGTCAGGAGTGCCGTGCATTTACCAGCAAATAATGCTCAAGACTCATGGGAAAACATTTTGCTCTAAAATTATTCTTGTGATGGAAAGGCTTGCATACTCCAGGGTTTTCAGTGCTTTTATCATCATACATCCCTCAGAGGAAGGATGATACATTATTTTTCCTTATGGAAGAAAACCATCCGTTTAACTGCCCACCCAGCTCAGGAAAGCCCAGAAAGAAATCACCCCACCAAAGGGAACATGGACTTCTCAGTCTCAAGGACAAGAAACCTCTTTAGATGAAGCTCAGGCTTCTAAGACAATTCACCATGGTGTCAATATGGACCTCAGGAGCTCAACTCCAGTCCATGTTCAGGCCCACAGCCTCCCCCTGAAAGGTGGAAGCTCGCCCTTCCTCAGGTAGGACTATTTTCATCACAAGTTGAAGTTGGCAACTGGACAGGCATGTTTGGGGAAGAACTCACCTAGGGACTGCTAGATTTTTCAAAGACAGAGAAGCCGTTTGGTGAGATGGAAAGGGGAGAGGGATAAGATGCTCCCAGGAGGACAAGGCCTGTGGAAGATATTTCTGCCTGGCTTGGTACACAATGAGAATGGGTTGAGGACAAACAGGGAGGAAAATCAGAAGAATGAGGGATAGAAAAATGGAAGGGAAAAGGAGGTTGTGTGAAGAAGTAGGAAGCAAACAAATGGTAAGTGAGAGGAGAAAGAATTGCAACAATATGAAGCAGAGGAAGAAAACTGTTTTGAAAACGGCAAGTGGAAAAAGACAATGGACAGGGACAGAGAGAAACATGACAATATAAAACTGAAAAAGATAGGGATCAATGATCTGGGCTTCCTCTATCTTGCTGCCAGAAGCTTGCTTGCAACATGTTGAGTCATTCCTGCACTAGATTTCACACACTTAGCAAATAGCTAAGCTAAATGCCTTTGTACACTGCTGTCTCACCTCCCAGCCACCACGCAAGCATGCCTTCAGTAGCAAAACTGTCTGATCAGTCCCATAAGAACTTGCAGAAGAGGATGCAGCTTGTTAAAAAGACCAGAAATCTTCCAAAAATGTTTTCAGAAGAGAGCAGTTGCTTGGCCACTCTCTATTAGCTCTGCTCCCAGGAGCGCCCCAGAGTCCCACATGGTTATTATCAGTTGGGCTGACCCCACTGTTAGTCTGCTGCAACTTTACATGCTTTCTGTGCCAAAGTACTTACGGCTCTGGTGTGTACATTGGTTTGGACGCATGGCGAATATACTGCGTAGAGTGAAACACTCGGAATGCCAGCCCAGCCAAGAAATCCCGAGAGGAGAGCAAGCCTGCAACAGGACGCAGGCGAAATCCAGTGCAGGCTGAAGGGACAAAAAAATGGCATTTTAAAAACAGCTAGTGTGCTTCATTTATCCTTATCCGGACTCCTCACAGTGGAAAAAGTTTGTTAATTGTTTTCTTTGCCCTCCTTATGTTAAACACAGTTTAGTTGTGAAAGAGCAGGGAATTTCCTACCCATGTGTACCACCATCACAGTGTCTGAGCATCTGTACCATCATACCCCTGGAAGTTTTAGAGAGGGACCTGGGACACAGGCTAAGTGATGTGCCCAAGCACCACAGAGACCCTGTGATAAAGCAGGGACTGCTTTTCCATCTCTGGAAGCACCACTCCCACTGACAGCTGAGGCCTTTCATTTAATTTGGTTCTTTTATATGCTTCAAACTTACTCTGCAAGAATTTTGAAATATCTTCAAGCTGCGGAATGTTGTCCTCCCGGTAACCACAGTACTTCTCCAGCAGTGGGAACACGTGGTTGTGTTCATAACAAGCATGAGTTGGATAGAGACTCTTCAGCTCCCTGAAAACAGTGCCCCATGTTTTCTTTTCTTCTTCCGTGTAGGTGACATGAGGAATAGGTTGGCCACTGGAAAGAAAATGGATACCCTCCATAGGAGTGACAGAGAAAATGTCCCATGCCACCAGCATCATACTCAGGAGCTTTACAAGGGCTGGCCAGGAGCTGCTGGTGCAGAAGGGGAGATGCCTTTGGTCTGACATGCAGGTGCAAAAGGAGCCTCACTTGCCCCTAGGCACAGGCTGTGAAGGACTTTACTGACCTCAGCTGAGATACTGGCCTTTAGATAACTCCTTTCATTATTGTGGTAAAAATAAATTAGCGCTTATTTGTCTTATCAAGAGGTTCTTCTAAAAATATTTACTGGCTGTTGGTTTCAATTTATTTGCATTTCTAGATATGGAGCAGCTGTTGTATTTCTTGCTCTAACACACATTACACTAATTGTTTTGGTTACAACAGGAAAACCATCAGCTCYAGAAAACTCTGTTTCTTGGAGGGGCAGAGAAATTCTGATCTGTGCTTTATGCTGTAACAGATGCAGACTCCAGCCAGTTTGACTTTTTATAATTGTAATGAGTAATTCTGAGTCAAATCCCACCCTCAGGCCTCCATGTGTTTAGCTCATGTTGAAGCAAGCACGAATTAGACAATCACAAGCAATGTAGTTTGGCCTCCTGTGAATAGTCAATTCCTCAGCAATAATGATAGGGCCATAGGTGAATCCAGCAGCTTTGAAAAATCAAAGGGTTTTAAGTAACTTAATAGGGTTAACATCACTGTTGGAATAATGCTGGAGCTTTCCAAGCCCCAGAGACTCATTGTTAAACTCTTGATGACACCCCACCATCTCCTACTCCCTCATTTTTTCCTTGAGCCTCAGGGCAGCTCCTCTGGAGCACCGTCATTTTCTGTCTCTCTGTATCAGCCCTCCTTGATCTGTGGAGCTTTAAACATTATGTTGAATTATGAGGATTGCTGGGGAACTGATGTTCCTATAGCACTCCTAAGTAATCCTCAGTCACCTTCCAGGGCTACAGGGGAAGCTATGGCTTAAAAATCTTTCAAATCTCAATTAAAAAATTTCAGGCATCAACAGGGACAGAAGCAAAGGAAGGCAGAGGGAAGAGGCAAGGTAAAAACAAAGAAAAGAGAAGTCAGGGAAATTAAGCATTCAACAAAAATGACCGGTAAATGTATCGGGAGAAAAGGCAAAAGAGCAAAGGCAGAGGAGAGAGGCAAACAACAGGAGGAAAGAGAAAAAAACAGGTGCAAAAGAAGGGACACAGAAGAGGATGAAATTGATGGCAGGAAGAAGAGTACGAGACAAACAATCACAGACCCACCTCACCTTTGTAGCTGACTTCACAAGCTAAGCACATTTGTCTTTTCAGATACTTCCCATGAAGCCTGATAACTTTGGTTGTCCCTCTCCTCCTGCCCAGTTCTCTGCATCTCTGTCCCCCTATGCTGGAGACACCCCTTTGACCTCTCCTCCCCACTGTAGACCCTGAAAGGCATGTCTGCCAGGTGTTGCACCTAGAGCAAGGACATCACAGATCGACCTGGGCCTTCCTGAATCAACACTCAAAGTCACAAAAACCACGTGCCTTCTTTCTGCAAGACCCAGAAGCCCAGACGTGGGCTTTCACACCCTGCTTATTGCTCTGTTACTGAAAGACCTTATTGGAAAGTCCAAGAACTTCACATAGAAGGTGCTTTTGGGACATAGGTCCAGGTCTGTATAGGCTCTGTTTCTGATGTGTCTGAGGATCTGGATAAAAGACTAAATATTAATTAGTTACATCTTGGAATATAATGGTTTCATCTTCCTAAGTTGGTTTCAGTTTGAATCTTGGGGGGAGGCAGTGGTTAACATGTTTTTTGTTTTATTTCTACGTAGGATTTGATGAAAGCCTGCAAACTAGAGATCAGAATTTACTATCCATTATGCAGGAAAGGTAAATCTTCTGTGGGATACCTATAAATGGGCATTAGATCCATCCACATCTGGCCACAAAGTCTTACCTAAATTTTCTAGCTATAAACTGGGCTCCTGACTTTTTTCGCTTTCCATCAATCAGTCCAATTTTGTCTCTCATTTTGTGATTAGGTTATTAGCTCTTTGGCTCAGGAACTATCTTTTCATTGCAGTCCTGTGCAAAGTGGAGCCCTAAATGTACAACATATGTTACTTTATCCTTTGCAATCACAATTTTTACCAGTCTCAGCAAGAATCAGGCCCAGTAGTACTGATGTAAATGTGTGAGTGGCTCTGGGAACAGAATTTTATCTCCTCCAGATTTGATCACTGAAAGCAATCAAGCAAGCCTGTTCTAACTGAATTTATCATCTCTATTCATTTATTTTTCTTGGGAAATGAGAGTCCAAATTGCTGATTGCAGCTGGGTCAGACATGATAAAAGTAGAGTATCAGGCACTGGATTAGCATCAGAACCATAAGTTATTCATTATTTTAATAGTGTATGCAGCTCCTGCTTTAATGTAAATGATAGGCACTCCTCCCCCAGCCCTGGTTTAATGGGGAGAATACCAGAAGCGGCTTTATTCAACACTCAGGTCTTTGTAGTAGCAATGGAGTCTGCTGCTCAATTAGACAACAAAGCCAGGGAAGAGGGGTGTTGCGGGGAAAGAAGGGAGGCGACGTTCTCTTCTGAACATGTGCCTGGAACAATTTACTTTTGTTTTACTGCGAATTGGGGATAAATGCATGAACAGGAAGATTTAAACACATGGCAGAGAAAAGCCAACAGCAGGAGGACGCTTGTGGAAAAATAGGGATTGCCAGCAGGGTGAGAGCCCTAGGAGAGGGCAGGAGATGTGGGCTTGCTTTCTGCCCATGCACTGAGCACTCACTGCCTGTAGTTGTAGGCGATATCTGCAAACTCCTTCCTCCGGGCCCGGTACACAGGATCTTTGAATCCCTAAAGAGAAACAGCGATGGTCAGTTCCTGTGTAAGTGCAGGCGGTGAACAGCCTTCCTCTCACCAAGCACCCTTGGGCACAGCTGGTGCAGTCCAAGAAGTGCAGGAGGGTGAGCGGGGAAGCTGCCTTCATCCTGCCCAGCTCCGCTGCACCCTACTTGCACAGGGCACTGCTCCTTCCCCATCTGTGGGGCCACCAGAGCAACCATTCAGCCACAACCTCCCAGAACCTCTTGCCCGCCGAGTCCTTTCATTTTCTCATTTCCACTTGCTACAAAAAAGGGAAACATGCTCCTTTACAGTGCCAGCAAGGTGCTCCCACAAGAGCAATACACCTCCTTAATGGCACTCAGATAACCATGTCCTTCTGGTTTCTCAGGAAGCTTGTTGCAGTTCCTAGCAGAGCTGAGCTGGTCTAGAGGAGCAGAGTTAAACCACATTAGAAACACATGCATCAACTCAGTCAGACTTTTTAGGTGGATTTTCAGCATGAACCACGCTTAAAGGTGCTCATTTTCAAACTGTTAGAAGAACAGTAGGCACTTAGCAGGCCAAAAAGCCCTATTTGCACTACAAATTCAACCATTTGAAGGGATTTAATTACTACAGAGAATGTCTAATAGACCTTGTGGTTTGGAGCTTGACCTTTGCAGCTAATTACCAATAAAACCAGGGATAAGAAATACAATCTCTAAATCTGCATTTAAGATAACCATTCTCCTATCCCAGTGTGCCTGCTATTTAGACTAAAAGTTCCTCAGGGCTAGGAGTGTCTTCACCACCTAAAGTGGAGAAACGTCCTTCCAAGCTAGGACATACTTCTGCAGGGCAAATAGCAACAACTCACTGGACACTGCAGCAGTTCATGAATGCATCTCTTAGTGGTGCACGGCACAACTGAACTGAGGGGCCACAAAACACAACCAAGTACAGGAGACAGCTGAAGTAGAGTGCAGATTTAAGAGTATGAGTCAAAAAGAGGCAGCCAATGGCCTACAAAATGTGCTGTCCAAGATTAACCTGGCATAGAGGTATTTGTGATTAAATCCCATATCACTTAACTACTAAAAACGCAGGCTCCTTTAATTTCTCTTTTTCTGCACTCTTTGGACTGTCACACCTATTTACCCCAGCAGCTGGGTTTCCTTTTTAAGGCATAAACTAACTAATTCTAGGAACTGGAGCAGAGATGCTTCATTCCTTTTAATATCTTTTTTTTTGTTTGTTTCCTTTTTCAAGTACAATCTTGGTCTATTCCCGCATGACACACAAGGGGGCCATTGACTCAGTGTATCTCCTTTCATTCTGCCTTTCATATGACCACACTGAACATCATGAATCATTGTACATGATACATAACACATCTCGAATTAAGCAATAGGTAGTGAATGACTAATCACCCCATCTCAATTAAACTAATAGCAGCAATTTTTGTTGCGCTGCATGTAATTTATTTATAATCACCCTATCTCAATTAAACTAATAGCAGCAATTTCTGTTGCACTGCATGGAACTCAGTGTGTTTTGACAAATGAAAATAAGTTGTTGTTCGCTTGGAAAGGGAATAGAGGCAGAAAGTATTCTTGTATCTGGAAGAGCTGAAAAGCCGCTGAATAAATCTTTTTTATCAGCTAAGCCAATGAACAAAACTTTCTGACTCTAACATTTAAACCACAAACTTTTTGAAACAGAGACCTTTTCTTTTGTTCTGTCTCACCATACAAGAATCATGTCAGATTTAACAACCACATAACAAGGCACTAAGCTCAATCGTGTGTATGTGATCAAGGATAGAAAAAACAGTCCTCCTACCTCTGGGCTATGATATGCTGCTTCTGAAGTTTTTGTTGCTAGTCATTCACAAAATGAGTCTGAAGTCACCATATCAGAGCCACTTGGGAAAACTAGAGGTGTCCCTGTGGTAGCTCTGTGCTCTGATGACCTCTATGACTTTTAAGGTCTCCTGGTATTTGCTCAAATTAAAGCAACCTTTGGTCTGATTTATTTCATGCTGGGGATTGGGCTGATTCTAACCCGAGAAATGGGGTACCCTTCTTGTCCTAAACCACATGAGACTTAGTCTACTAGATTTGTCTTAAAGAAGAGCAAATGTAAATGAGAGAAGCATCTGTCCCAATAACTAGAAACATGTTAAAAGAATAAAGCTCTGTTTCTTACAGGATGGTCGGCATCCAATTCTGCTCCATAGCTTAGGATCTGATTGGCAAACCTGTCCAGCTCCTGGATACTCCTTGGGAACCATGGCACTGCAAAACAGAAAAGAAATGGCGACTGCTATGCTTCTTCATTACTTGGTTTGGGGCCTTCTTCTGGTCTTTCCATCTTTTCGTTATAAATATAAAGAAACATATGCAAGGGGCTAAATTCTTTGGGCAGCAATGGTCTTTCCCTGTAGTAGGAGGCAAGAGCAAACCCTGCAAGTTGTCTTGAATTTGTGGCTGTTTTGCACTGTTGGAAGAATACAGAGCATCAGGAATGTCTAGCCCTTGGCGCAGAGCTAGCTTGTAATGTTTATGATTTTCTGTTTATTATTCTGGTTTCTTGGCTTACCAAAATGTAGGATTTTTTCCAGAGTATCCTTCCTTTCACAGTAGCTAGAATCAGCCATTTCAAAGGAACAGCAAGAAACCCCACAGCAAGAAGGATACAGGATTATTTGACCCTCTGAAAATCTCTTTCTAAGACCTACTTGGTGGCCTCACTTAAGCTGGGATGCTGAAATAAAATGATAAATGACACCCTAATACCTCAGACTAGCATTGTATTACTGCAGTCATTATACAATAATGCATTCATTTAATTAACATTCTGGGCCTGGTTCTCTATTGCCTTGTAACTCACATACTATACACACTGCCTACAGAGCAGCCAGGACATGAAATGGGACCACACTGACTACACAGCATGTAATGCCCATGTGGCCCTCCCTTTACAGAAGGACATAAGGTGGAGGGCAAGGAAGAACCACAGGGCTTTACAGATGCGATACGTTCAGTTAGGGGGAAGCGGAAGGCAAGTGTCTTCATGGCAATTGCACTATGAGGAGAGGCTCTTTGCAGCTCGTGGGGTACACGGAGCAGTCACCCCAGGTCAGACCTCCTTCCTGGAGCCATGAGTGTATTCACCCTGCCACATGTCCCCTTGCCAGCAAGAGGCCTGGCACACACGTGCAGTCTGCAGCCCCCTCTTCCATCTCCTCCAGAAGGATCTGGCTGCATACCAAGCAAGGGACCTCCATGTCAGCCACCACTGGGCCTGGCCACCCCAGCCCTCTGAAACACTGAGACAGGGAAGCTCAATGGAGGGAGTGCAGGGATCGTGGACCCATTCGTCTCCCTTGTACTGTCATCGCTTCGGGAAGCGCATCTGTAGGTACCACCACTAGGTACCACTGGCAGCTGGGCACATCCTGGGAGCTGCCAGTGCTGCCGGGTTCAGCTTGTTTGGCTTTCCCTTCTGCTGCCCCATTCTTACATTTTTGGCCCTTTAACCCTAGCTGCCTGCCTCTTTTCTTTTTCCCTTCCCTTCCTTTCTGCCTGAGTCAGAGGCTACAGCCATGCCTGAATTTAAAAGCCTGTGATGAACTTTTCACAAATACAACTAATTGCTCTTTGAACCCATGTACACATCTGTCTCCAGGAAACTCTGCAGCACTGAGCTCTATCATTACTTTACATGTGATATGAAAAATTACTCCCTTTTGTTTTAAACTTGATTATTTCATTTGATGTTAATTAGTTCCTGCATACAAACATCATTTGTTGTTATTCACCTTCTCCAGGCCACCTAGGATTTTACAGCTCCCTGTCAGATCCTCCATCTACGATCCATCATCCTGGCTGAGACT
Organism: Phoebastria nigripes; assembly: GCA_035582835.1. Classification (NCBI taxonomy): domain Eukaryota; kingdom Metazoa; phylum Chordata; class Aves; order Procellariiformes; family Diomedeidae; genus Phoebastria; species Phoebastria nigripes. The sequence goes on along the minus strand of JAYKAV010002219.1, from coordinate 390,292 downwards.
TTGCCTGTGTATTTCAGGCACAGAAACCATAGGCTATCTTTGAGCACTCACATCACTTCTCTCTGCACCACTTCCAGTTCTACCATGTTTTTTCTGAGGAAGGGGCACAAGGATGTACCCCATGCTTATGCCCTGCAGTCGTGTCCTATACGCTCCCCATACTGAGTAAAAGTCAGCTCCATGGACTCTGAGGCTAATATCACCCAAAGGTCTGCTGGCCCAAGCCCAGGGGCTCTGAGCAGTCTGTCAATAAAATGTTGCAGTTCATTTAGTGACTTTCTTGCACGAACGGGTGTCGCTTGCTCAGTCAGTGCTTGGAAAACAGCTCCTTCCCCTGTGTGGCTCTCTGCTYGGCTGGGAGCACTGCCACTCAGCCATACCTCCCCATTTGATTTTGGGTTTTGTGCCAAGTGAACCTGATCCCCAGCCGGCAGCTGCCGCATGAGCTCCCTGCAGCGCCTTGCTGATGGGGCTCATCCCGGACCTGGATGGACCACCTACGGGATAAGAGGATCACTCTGTTTCCAGGACTATTCAGCCTTGCTTTCTGCTGAGCCTAACAACACGGAGGGCACTTGTGGTGCTGGGTTTCTGCGAGGCACCTGCACAGAGGGGCTGGCTCAACAACAGCAGATTTACAGGGCACACTTTGGGCAACCGCGACTCAGCCCCACGCAGAATGCTCACTCCCCCTGACCTGCTGTCCCACCACCAGCCTGGCTCCATGCAACACTCCCGCTGGGAGCCCTCAGATTTGTTTCAGGCAGGCCAGGGAAAGCAGGCTGCTGGGGGCTGCCAGCCGGGGGAGGTCCCGGGCTGCCCGGGCTGCAGAGACCCGGCCCGGCGGCTCGGCAGTGCTCCCGGCTGTGCTTCCCCTTCTCCCGCTCAGCACAGGTGGGTTTTGGTCCCCCCCTTTCCCAGCTGCACACCCTTCTGCTTTCCCCTAAAAAACAAACCTGAACAAGTCACTAGATGGCAGCAGCAGTCCCAGGAAGATCTTCCCAAAATGACTTTGCTGGGCGTACCGCTAGCTCTCTAGTTTCTCCAGAAATACTCTCTCACCTTGCTGTTAGCAACCTTCCTGCACCTCCAGCCCCTTGAGTAAAACGGTCAGAAGGGGTGAGTAGAAAAAGGCGTGTTTGAGTCCTAGAGAGGAGTCACTACTCACTTACACCATGTGAAGAGTGAGCACGCCCAGCCATCCTGCCACTGTTTTCTATACGGGCAGCTGGGCACCGGGTTTATCTTCTAGCTCTGCCACTGAGCTTTGTGTGATGGTGGGGGGAATCGCTTCACTGTTTTGTGCTTCAGACTCCACACTATCAGGCTTGGGTGAGGCACACTGATAAATGTTTTGGGATTAGGCACTGGAAAAAAAGCTGTCTGGCAGCCCCACAGCAAAGGATTTGTCAGTGTTAGAGTGAATAACTGCCATTCTCAGGGATGCACCATGACCTGAAGGGTCTGGGCTGAGCAGACAGACTCGTGGGGGCTGAAGTCTGCAGTGGATTTCAGCAGCGATGTCTGTAGGGTTTTGCTGCCCTGAATCAGAAAGGTCTAGGTGGGCAGGGTTTGAATCATTGCAACTTCAAGAAGGGATAAAATGGATATATAATAGTGACTTACTTTCATTAAATACATTTTATTCTCAAGATCCCCAAAGTACTTGGTGCAGAGCTCATGATAAACTCTGGGACAGACTGACTCCCAAGCTGATGCGGTGTCAGTCCCAGGCATGGAGATGGGTGGCTTGTTTTTCCCCTGCACAGGAGCAGCACCTTATCTTTTAGGCATGCAGCCCCTATAGGTACGTGACATATTTTCAGCAGATCTCTGCCCTCCACCCAGGTCCCCCAGACACCAGCAGTAGCTAAGAGAGAGCAGCTCTGAGCTTACAGAACTGGATGAAAGGGGCAGGCTGTGAAAGGGAAATCCTGAGGACGCTTAGTGCTATTTGCACCATCATAGCTGATGTTAAGTCAGGTCCTGGAAAGTCCTGAGCCTTCTCAGCTCTCGTGGAAACAAGAATCAAAGGTGCTGAGCACAGTCCCAGGGCAGGCACTGCACCAAGTCCATACAGCCCTCGCATCAGGGACCAGGGTGCAAAGGGGCTACTGGGTCTTCTGCCTAGCTATGGTGTGCAAGGAGGCTGTCCCGAGCCCTCCCAGCAACTATTTAAAAGACCAAATCAAATTACCCCCTGGCTGAATCTATCCCATATTTTGTTTGTGACATCCTCCTCCAGCCCCGTTCGCCAGACTTGCTGTCTGTCTGCACGGCCATTAATGAATTGCCAGGGCAAGCTGTTGCAACACTGGGCCTCTGTGAAGGTCTGAGGAGCAAACGTGGGCTGATCAGTAATAAATATTGATTTGTCTGTAAGTGAAACAGCCAGCATTTATGGGATCGTGCTGGACACCCAAGTGGTGACCAAATTACCAAGGGGTCAAATGCTTCGCAGAATGCTAATAAGCCATTTATATGAGGAGCAGAAAAGCAGGGGCAGCGAGGACTTCTGCAGAACTCCTCCATTTGGACCATTGTGAGGAGGGTCAAAGACAGGTCTATGCAATTTATAGCAGTTCGAGGCCCAGGTTTAGTCCTTTTTTAAACAGTCCCAAATGCTTTGGCCAGCCTCAGGGTTTAGCAAACAAGGCCCCTACAGAAGCTCAGCCTCCAGCCTGTCTCAGAAATGCAATAAATTGTCTGCATTTCCCTAATGCTGCAACAGAATAATATTTAATTCTTTTTATTCATGGGCTCCGAGTGGTCTGCAGATACCCAGCTTTTTTCCAAAAAGAGCCATGAAGAGATGCACTGTGTTTTCACAACAAATCTTTCCATCTCTACAAAGGGCTTTTGGCCCAGGGACTGCTAGCCCATCTCATCTGAAGCTCTAAACCCACCTTTGGAATTAGAGGATTTTGCTGGTCTGCTGTCAGCTAAAATTACACTGTTGATCCAAACCTGGTATTTGTAACTATTTTGGTGTGTAAATGGGAAACCAAAATTACAATTTGCATTTAAGAGAGGAAAGACCCTAAAAACAGAGTGCTCAGACCAAAAAAAAAGTGCTGTTCATTTATACCTTGCCCAATAAAGCACATACACACGTGTTTATCGCTGAACTATACAGAAGGGGCAAGGCAAGAAATTTTTTCTGTCCACAGAGCACTGTCCCAAGAATGACACTGTGTGCTTCCTACAGGAAACTGAGTAAAATAGGGATTTTTTGCTCAAATCATGAACACAAGCAAAGTGAAGCCTTAGTAAAGAAGGGCTGAGAGCATCTTCAGGCAGTGATGAAAGAATCAGTCCCATGGAAGCTCAGACAGCCTTCAGCAGAAAACCTTCCCAGCCTTTACCTGCCAACTGAGAAGAGTGTGACAATGTCCCCATAAAACATATTCCTGAGATTTTGCTCCCTGGAGGCATATTGCGCTCATTCTGTGTTTTAGGAATAAAATATCACAAAATCACATCTGTGGATTACAACCAGATTTGCCAGGGCTCTGTCCTTGTAGCTGCCTCAGCCCAGAATTTGCCACCCACAGCTCATACCCTAAGCAGGGCTTGTTTGACCTTTCAAAATACGGCTCTTTGGGGATTTCAGCTTGACTGGACCCTTACTACTCATGAGAGAAGTTGAAATTGAAAAAAAAAAAGGAAAAGAAAAAGGGAAAGGGCAAAAAGAAATATCAATCTTTCTTTCTTTCCTTGGCAATAAATTGTTCCCACTTTACACTATTTCTGAATTACTGAAACTAACAAACAAACACAAGTTATCCTCTTAGACAGAAGGGGATCAAGTCCCTTTCTTCAGCACTGACAGGATAATCTAGCTCAAAAAATCCTTTGATCAACACAGTAACGTGCAGTGAAATCCTAATCCTACAGCTGACCACAGGAGTTTTGACTTGTGTGAGGTCAGAATTTCACTCACAAACTTTTCTTGGCTGATATTTAGAGCTGTATCTCTATCCGACTCTGGTCTATGCTTATACACAACCTTAATATTTAATGAAGTTTATTATTAACTTCTTAATAATAATTAGAAAAACAAAAGTAATGGCAAGCCCTGCTAGGCCCTGTAGCTTTCTTCTGGAAATAAAAAAGCCCCCAAAAGAGAACGTCTTTGATTTAACGTGATCATAAATCACCTAATCAACCTTTTGTCCCTCCATCTCATGAATGGAGAGAACTGACTCCAAAGAGTATCTGCCTTCTTTTTCATCTTCAAATGTAATGTCATGGGTAGGACACAAAGGAAATGGTAAAAGGATTACCAGCACTGATCTCAAGAAGGTATTAATGTCCTTTCATGTTGTTCCTAGGAAGGAAGAGGAAGATCCAGACCTAAAGTATTTAAAGTCTGAAATCCTATTAAAATCACATCTGTTATCTGAAAAGGCATTTAAGTACATCTCAGACTGGATGCTGGGCAGCCACCACTGTACCAAGCAGCCTCAACTCCAGCAAAAATCTCTGAGAATTAGGAGCATGGACAACTCACAAAATCTTTCCTTATTTCCCTCCAAAGGCAGAATTACGACTGACCTCCCTGGGATTTCTTCCAGGAACAAAGAGTTATTCCTGCTCGCAYCAAAGTGGGTGGCAGAGCCTCCCAAGTTTCAATAGCAGGAGTAAGGGGCATCCGCAAGCCCAAAAATTGGAGAGGCAGATGGATGGTGTTGGACTCACATGTACCTGTGTGAGGGACAGTGGGGAGCAGGGGAGATGGTCACCCTGGGGGACTTTTCCTCCCCTCCTCTCATCTCAGGCCAGAGGTGCAAGGGTCCCGCAAGGATGGGGCTGCAGCAGCCAGCAGCCAGGGTCCATGAGAGCAAAATCAGAAAGTAAATCCAGGTGTTCAAAGGGGCATCCTAGCCCAGGAGCACAGGAGGGCAATTCCTCCTCCTGCCCCATGAGGATGCCACCACTTCATGCCAGGCTCTTGGCACATCTGCTACACCACAAGGTCTGTGCCAGCTTGATTTTTGAGGTCCCAGAGATATTTGGCAAGGGGGAAGGCACTGTGACAGCACTTCACTGTCACTTTTTGTTTTGTTATGCTGGCCTTTACCAGCAGTTCCTACCTGAATAAGGAGAATCTGGAAGGCAGCTGGACTTTGTGTGAAGGATCCATTGAATAAACAGTTTATAAAGAGTCAGCAAATGAGCAACAACTGGTTCAATAAATAGTTAATTAATTGCTCACCAGAGCAATAGAATCCTTATAGCCCACAGTTACACCTAGGTTTTATCTAATCTACTGGAGACACTCCAGAAAAGAGCAACAAGACTGGCCACAAGCCCAGAAACCAGGTGTCCTGAGAAGAGAAGGCTGAGGTTGGGCAGGATATATCACCAGACACCAAAGAGGAAGAGTATCTTCTGCTCCCAGTATCAAAGGCAGGCAGGAGGAGAAGTCATCAGCTCTCAGTGCAGCAAGTGAGACTGGGTCAGAGCAGGACAGCCCCGCAGTGCAGAGCCGTGGAGCCTGGGAAATCTCCACTGCTCAGGAGAGACAGTGATTTAGCTAGTCCTGCCTTTTGCCAGGGGACAGACCACATAACCCCTTGCGGGACTTTCATCTCTGTCTTCTGATTTAAAATTTTACATCTATTTTTAAGATGCCCTATCATAATTGTAATGTACTCACCTGTCAGTGCTGGCTCTGTATGGACTGACTCTGAATGAACTCTCTGTACAAGAGAGCGAAGTCTGACTGGGTTCACAGGGTCTGTGTATCACTTAAAAGTTAAAAAACAGCTTCTTTTCACCTGAGTGCCCTCTGGGAGAAGTGTTCAAGATAGGGCAGTCCTCCACCTGGGACGCACAATGCACAGGCATTGTAGGCATCTTCAGGACACCCTCTTGGTGACCTCCCTTGGGACTCCAGGGATCCATCCTTCCTTAGGAAGGCAAAAGGCAGTCTTCCATAGGTGACATTTTTCCACAGAATGGCACTGTAGAGGCTTGACTCTGCTGGGTACTGAACTGGCACAGATTTATTATTGGGATGGGGTGAGAGGGAAAAGGAGGCAGATCAAGGCCTGGCTTTCTTAGGGGAATTGGTCTACCATCTACAAGCCAAGTCCATGCATGCACCTGCAGATCTTGCTGGAACTGTTTGCCTTTTTAAATTGTGATTGAGTTTATGTGGGTTTTTTGACTCAGGGCAGACAGTAACTAGACAGATGTAGTGCATCCCACATGGAGATCCTTGTGGTCTCTCTTTTTCTAAGTTCTCATGTGGGCAGAGAACATAGGAAAAGGCTAAAAGTGTACAGGCCCTGCAGTGGCTTTCAGTGCTTAGTGGTCCAAAAGCTATGGGATGGTAGTCAGAGATTCAGGGTGTATGTCTTTGGGCTTGATAAGCTAACGTATCTGCATTAAACGTGGCAGTTTGAGTCCCACCTGCACCCCTGTTATCCSTTCACGTTACAGGTGTGTGTCAAGAACAAAAGTTGCCACCCTGCGTGACTTACCAAAAGCTGTGTATATAAATGCTGCCTGTTTTAAAACAGAGAYTGGGAGCAGAAAATAGATGTACCTACAACTTCCTGCACCGTTGCTTAGGGATTTACAAGCTGAGCCCTTAGCCTGTAACTCCAATCATCCTTTGATCCCTGTTAACTTCTGCAGGTAGTGTAACAAGCTACTGCAACAAGGCTGTCTTTAAGAGACTGTGAGTGCTGCCAACCAACCAGACAGATGACAACATAACACCATAACACCAGTTCCCAGGAGACCTAGTAGCACGGCAAAAGGTGGAGCATGCCAGTTTACACGGAGAGAAAATCTTCATATGAAAAAGCTTACAACATAGGCAAAATAGGCAGAGGGAGGGAAATGCAGCCATACAGATCCAAGAGGAACTCCTTTGCTACAGGAAAAAGAAGTCATTTAAGTATGTGATGTAAATATTCCTTGTCAATATTATCCTTGTCAGCATATCCTTACCAGTGTCCTTCTTCTTTGTTCGAGAAAGCTCGTGGACTGTTGCTCCGATATCATTTCTCAAGGACTTGATGATCTTGTCCAGTGCTGGGACATTCTTGCCTTCCAAGTTAATGAAGAATTCGTACTCATCTTTGTTGAGACGGGAAGGTCGAGACTCAATGTGGGTCAGGTTTATACCTTTTTCCTATGAGAGAGAGATATTTTGGTCACACAGTGTTTGGGGGAAGAAATATGACATAAAGACTAGCTAAAATTCATGTGTTAGTCAACAACCCATACTATGCAATCCAAATAACTCAAAAGTAGAGACTTGCCTCTGGTGGCCGCTGGACTGAGGACTTTCACAACAGGGAGAGAGACAAAAAGGAAGAATGAGAAGGATGTGGGATTGACCTTTGTGCAGAGCACCAACATAAAGACTATGCACTACATAAACCTTTGAAAAAGGTGGAAGCAGGATACAAGTTGTAAACAGGCTTTGTATTGTAAATGATGACTCCAGTACCGCAAGTACATAATGGGAGCTTGTCTGGGTAGACAAGAACATGAATCAACATGGGAAGTAGGCATTCCACCTGTAGAGAATCCTCTCATGAGAAAGCGAATGCTGTATTTATGACCATCTTAAAAGGAGGTTGGAAAAGCAAGCAGCTGGGCACCCTGTGAGATAAGCTTCTGCCAAGCCACTGCACAGTCACCTGCAAAGCCACCTGCACAGTTTCCAGGGCTGTGAGCAGGTGTCGGGCAGAGATCCAATGGGAAACATGGATCTGCACCAGAGAAGTAGCCCAGGTTTGTGCAAATAAAAATATGGGTGTTTTAAATCACAGAATCACAAAATCACAGAATCGCAGTGTCACTGAGGTTGGATGGGGCCTCTGGAGGTCATCTAGTCCAGCAGTCTGCTCAGGCAGGGTCCGCTAGAGCAGATTGCTCAGGACTGCATCCAGTCAGGTTTTGAGTATCTCCACAGACAGAGACTCCACAATCTCTCTGGGCAATCTGCTCCAGAGTCTGATCACTCTCACAGCAAAGTCGTCTTTTCTTTAGCACAGAAATTCAAATTCCATCTCACCAAACATCTTCACTGACCAGCAGCAGTGCCTCCTACCTCTGAAGAAAGGGATCATTGGCTACTATAGCCTTGATGACTATGGCCAGTGGGTACCTGACCTCAGACATGCCACCATGTCAATATGTAAAGCAACAAGTAGCTAAAAATCCTATTTTTCCAGTCACTTAAACACAAGTCCAGGAAAATCTACCTCAGTTTAGCTGAACTCAAATGTTGTCCTGGGCACTGTAATTTGAATATGAAAATATTACTTTCTTTTTTTTGAGAAAAACCTTTTAAACAGATTTCAGTTGGTGCTTACTTTACCACCTGACCTTCCTGTCAGGCTCGCGCTGGAGCCACAGCACACCGAGGCCAGGTCTGGGCTTCTGTCCCCTGGGAGGAATAGACAAACCCCTGGAAGAAATTTGGGCCTGAAGATCAACTGCAGAAGAGTCAGAAGAGCTGACACACTGTGTTCAGCAGCCCTGGAGAAGCTGCTGGTTTGCTGCTTTTAGGCTTAAGAAGACCCCAAACTACATGGGGTGAAATGATGGCCCCGCTGGTGTTAGCGTCAACCCCCTGCTGCAGTGGGGTCAGGATTTCATCCATGAAGAAACGCTGCGAGGATCTACTTGTGACCTACAGGGAAGAAAGAGGGAAGCTTTTTTTCTGTACCTCCCTCTAGTTTGAGCTTCTCAAGCCCTTTAAGGTTTTCTTTGCTCCTCTCAGTGCTTGCACAGCGCAGGGAGGGCATCTGGCCATTAGTGGTAAAGGCCTCATTCACTCCACCACAAAAGGCAGTTTATTACTTGGTAGGAAACAGCATGCATGTCATTCCTCTGTTTCCTGAGTGTCGCACGCTACAGATGAACTTAAATTGTTTGGCTAGATACCAATACAATAAGTTGAAAAGGTCAAAAGCACATTTGCCAACTGCTGCTCTTGAGAGATGCTGTCCTCGTGGGGCCGTCTGGGGGGAGAGAATGGCTGCCACTGTCCTGGGCCCCGAGGACAATTTGTTTTAGGCCTCCAAAGCCCCGTTTCACAAACAGACCGCACATTGTACCCTCCACTTGGTGAGGCGCTGGGAGGTGGGGCAGCCCAGAGCTGGAAGTTCAGATGACTCGGGGCTCAAAGCTTTTGACAGAGAGCAGGCGCAGGGGGCTGCCAGCCCCTTTGCCACAGCCATGCTGTGGAGAGCAGTGTGGCAATGTGGGACTGGGACCTGGAGCCTGGGGCCATTCGGCTGTTCTGCATAGGTGGAGAGTGGGTGTAAAACCTCCCCCTGCCAAAAGCTCGGCTCAGGCACACTGGGGTGCTGCTTTACTTTCACCTTGCACTGATGTGTCAGGGTGTTGTATTCTGTCTCTGTGTAGATTCATGGGGTAATGGGGTCCCGGGCCCTGACTGGACTTTCTACGTCTTGCAGAGGCTGTGATAACATGGACCTCTCTTCGGTGGCCGTTATCCCCCACTTCCCTCCCTCACCCACAAATGTTCATCCCTGCCTGAGCATCCCTCCCCTGGAGGTAGCAGAGCTGTTTGAGAGATCACACAGGTACCTCAACTACATCCTTTTTTTTTTTTAGCCAGGTGACTTTTCTGCTGTACCACCTCTCTAACCTGGCTSAGCGAGCAGCTGCACAAACAGCAGTGCCCACAAAATGGAGGGAATGATGCAGGGGTTGGGAATGAAGAGACAAGCTGCAGGGTGGGCACAAGGCATGCTTAAGGCAGCAGGAGCATCAATGTCTCCCAAAGTATTGCCACAACCTAAGAGAGTGGGAAAAAGGAAAAAAAACAAGAAGACAGGGAGGAAGGAGCTCATGGAGAGAGTCACCTCCTTTCTTACACCTGAGATAAGCAGAACAGCTTCCTGCAGAGTGTGAAGCTGGTTTGCTGTTTATTTGAGGGGTGCCTACAGCTCAGCAATGTGCAGAGCCAACCCATTACCTCTTTGTACTGAGGCTTCAGGACCTCACAGCAGAGAAGCTGAAGGGAGAACCCTTCTGATGACTGTTTTCAAAGCAAGAATTCAGCAGCATAAGTTCAACTCCCTGAACTGGCACTCCTGGAGAAACATGCTCTCATATGCTGTGCCTTGCTACTAAGCCCCTGATTTCAAAATATTTACAGTGGCTCTGTTACTAGTGTTGCTTTACGAATCTCAATTTCATTCTAGTCCGACTACTCCATCTAGTGTTTAATCTTCATAGTTTCACACTGTTCAAAACTTTTTTGTATCCTCAGTATTGCCAAATCTTGCAATTGCATCAGGTTTCTCACAGTAGTTGATGCTTTATTTAAAGTTCCAACTTCTGGAGACAAATGCTTACCTGAGAAAGGAGAATGGGGGCATTTTTTGGTTTAGTTGTTTATTTTGAGCAGTTTTCAATCTCTTTGTGTTTTTTAGTAGAGCTTGAAATGTTGACAATGTATGCCTTCAAAAGACAGCTAATAAAAATTCTGTATTTATTTTATGGGACTTCATGATTTCTGAGCCATTTTTTGTTGATGGAACCTAGCTCCTAACCTAACTGGTTTTGGAAGATCTGGGCTGTCACATATTTTTAGGCTGTATTCACACCCGAACTATTAACACTGGTCTCTTCTGCCTTTCCTATTTTAGAGCTGGTAGGAATCAGATGAGGCCATGGCTTGAGATTAGACATGCCTTTGTTGAATTCGCCCCACCATCCATTGCAGCTGCAAAGAACTTGCAGCAGGTTGGTGCTTCCCTACTTCTCCTCAGGTTTATGACCAGCATAGAGGTTGAGTCTCTCCTACATGGACACATCCTATCATACAACCACGTACCTGCTGGAGTGCTTCTGTGTTGGTAGAGGAGGGGTAGCTGTTCACCTTGCATTTATTTCAAAGCAATGTACTAGGCCATTTCTAACATACTTTTTAGCAAGTATTAACAATTCAGAACAGATTTTGCCTTGAGGACTGAGAGTAGCATTAGGTGTAACACCTAGTGGAGATCACAGGGGTACAGTATTGCCAGATCCCTTGCAGTTAGCAGAAGTCACTCTAAATTTCTTGCTTTTTTTCTTAAAACCTCCACTCCTGGGGGTCGAAGATCTCAGCTTTCTTTATTTGAATATCCAAGTTAGCTGTATCTCTTTCACTCCCCATTAGAGAAAGAAGTCTCAAGACATGGTCTCAGAGCTCAAAAATCGAGTTAGAACTCAGTCCATTTTGTGTAAGTCATGATTTTTGAATGACAGGGGTTAGCGATACAGATACAAATTTACAACAGAGGCAATGGTGGATGCAGGGGGAGATTGCCTGTCTCCCTGCCTGCCTTACCCCACAGTGCTGGACCTCAGCCTTGGCTCCCTCTCAGAGACCGTGAAGGAGCTCCAGACCCTTCCCCAGCTTATTCCAGCTATGCCATCCCGACCRAGCATCTCCCACGTGGCAGCTGCCCCACACTGGCGGGACCAAACCAGCCTGGTGTTACACTACGTCAGCAGTCTTGCAGAGGTCACTGCCAAGAGAATTTGATCCCACCGTCAGAGAGTTTAATGGCCTGATCATTGGAAAAGTTGTGTTTTCAGAGCTACATATGGAAGCTTTCAGTAGAGATGGATCATTTCTGGGAATGTTGTGGACTACTGCTTCTCATGGCATTCATATGTCCTTCTGTTTATGCATTACAAAGTGCTCCTGTATATGGTTGCTAAAACTAAGTACAGCTGTGAAATCCACCTGCAGCTTGTTTTCATGACTGTTGTCATTAAGTAAGTTTGGCTTCCTCAGGAGACCCCACATTGTTACCAGATGAAGAACCGTCAACAGCGCTATGGTGCTGCTAATCAACATTCAGTGAGAACTTGGGTGAACTCTCCCAAAACAAGGATTTACTTGCATTTTCCTGATACCAAAAAAAGTGACAATAAAATGTTCTTTTAACCCTTGCCATGGGCTAATTCAGGGTTTCCTGAAGGAGGACACTTTCAGAAGCACAAGCAGAAACTCAGTGCCTAATTTTCACAGATCAGGGGAGTTAGGAAGTTACAGCCATGCCTTCAGCCATGGTTTCCCAAAGTGAAGGCAAAGGCAGCCGTCTGGTTCACCTGCCTTCTCAGCTGAAGACAGTGCTTCCCCATCTTCTCCCTCACATCTGCCAGGATATTCCTTGCATGACAAGGGCAAAGGACATGACAGAGGCAAAGGGACCCAGAGGTGGCCCCTGCCAGCAAACAGCTCCAGGAGGGCAGCGGGCCCTGGGGCAGCCCCTGGTGCCCATCATTCAGCACTTTTGCTCCTGACCTAAGGTTTGGTAGGAAGCATTCAGCACAATCTAGCCACAAAGGCACGTAGAGTGGGACAAACCAAAAAGCAGACATGAGAGCACGTGGCACTGCACAAGCACCTAGCGAGAGGGCACTCCTCTCTTTAAATTCATGTTCTTTTACTAGATCAAGGAGCCCTGCTCTCCCGGCCCTGGAAAGGGGAGAGCTCAGACTGAGGACACGGATTTGGAGCACCAAGTTCAGGTGTAATAAAATGATTGTAGCTGTGCATATGCATACTGTGATGAAAAAACAGGTCTCTTGGGAGAGGCATGCCTGGCCTGTTCACCTATCACTGCAGATACCTCCAACACACCCTCTGACCAAAGTGACTGCTCGCTTCTCCTGATTTGGAAACAACCCAAAAAACACTGCAGAGCCTATATCTTCCCAAGGGACAAAGAGATAACAGTCACTTTGGACTTTCTGTTGAATAAAGTAAGCTCCTAAACAGAAAAAGAGCACAGTCATCTTTGCTGGCTCTGAAAGCACAGGGTCTCCTTTAGTGCAGCCCGTTAGTCTCATCCAGTCCTCCCACGGAGCAGTAACTTACTCCAGGAGCAGGAGTACTACTCGGTGCAAATCAATGGGGCTGCTTTTGAGCTAGAGCCCTACCCACTGTAAGTAACACCACTGACGGCTGGACCTTGTACTGAAGTCCTGCTCTGTAACTGGGAAGGTCATGTCAGTGAAGAGAAGACGGAAGSCTCCTCTCTGAGAATGGGTTGAGCAAACTTGTAATATATTCCAACCCAATGTTTGCCACATACTACAGCTGACATGTCTTCTACTACTTATAAATCCATCAGGAAAAGATCTTCGGACGAGATTCGTGTATCCACAAACTCGTGGAAAAATTTCAGTTAAAACTGAGGGCAATCCTTTTTGCATATTGAAATGTTTAGTTCTGGTATTTTTTAATGATTAATTTAACTTTGGAAATGCCAGTCTTTGAGGAAGGACAACTTTTGGTTTTTTCCACTTTTTTTCTTTCAGAAAAAAAAAAAGTGATCTCAATTTCAATAGGCTTTTATCACTACAGAGAAAAATAAACATTCCCATCAAGTGTAACATTTGGTTTAACCCAAAATGCTCTGCTTTGCTTTTTCAGTTTTGATAAGAAACCTGGAAGATTTCTGTCTTTTTCTGACCTGGACTTATACGCTGTAACTTTTTGATTTGTCCAGTGAATCAAAAAAGAAATATAACTCCACAATAACTATTCTGTGTTCCTGATTTTAAGCATGATATTTTGCTTATGTGTGATGTTCTGTTTCAGACTAAGGTATTTATTTGAGTTTTGGCTTCGTAGCTATCATCTTCTGTAAGAGCATGAGACAAATAAACAGCATACTGCTGCACCAAGCACTGCCTTAGTGTACAGAGGGTCCTATTAAAATGAAGTTGGTGTAAAGACTCTGCTGGTGGGTTTATGCTGTCTCTACAGCCACCCTGAAGCCTGCAGTGAGGACAGGGGTGTTGCCCAAACAGAACCCATAAGGAAGTTGTACGTGTACTAGGACAGATTAAGATTGTGGAAAACCAGGCTTTTCAAGCGCAAAATAATTGGGTTTGATAAGCAGAAAGTGAATCTTTACTACATCCCAATATACACACAGAGCAGCTAGTATGGAAGAAAAGTGGATTCAGTTTTAACAATCTACTTATTGCTGAGCATGATTGAGCTGCTATTACATTATAGCACATGTCAGAGGGTGAGTCTGGCCCTGCGGACACTGCCTCTCCACAGGGAAGGTGGAGAAGGGACTGCAGGGACTCTACTGTCAACGGTGGCATAGGGCACCCTGGGTACAGAGCAGTCCAGGAGGAGCAGATTCACGCAGCCAGGCAAGGATTTGCAAAACAGAGGGGAGACAAGAGCCAGGGGTCAGAAGAGCTTAGGAGCCTGCTGAGGTCTGCTGTTTGGGGGGGGTCTTCCTGAGTGCTGCTTATTTTTGTGTGTGAGACTGGGAAATGATTCTCCTCCCACCCAAAGTGGATGTTGAACCCTTCCATAGACATGGTCTGGGTTTGCTTTTAAAAACAGAAATGCTTTCAGCTTAAAAAAACATATAGTCTTTCTTTAAATATGTGCCTGCCTTTCTGAGTGTCCACCGCCCTTCTTCCATACAGACTGCTTGCTCTTTTTGGACATTGTGCATTGGYCCGGCACTGAAACGCATTAGAGAGAATATGAATCAAGAGTAAACATAAGAAAAAAGTGGATATAATCAAGTACATTTTGGACATAAAGCCAGCGCACATAAGGAGCTGAGTACATAGAGGAGATTCCTCAGAAAAAAGCCTTCAAGCTACATAGGAAAAACAACAGTTGTCACTGTAGCCACATACTTGTGTGCAACTGGGATCTGAACAGAAAACAAGAGTTTGGGTCTTTGAGCAGAAAAACAAATGTGAGAGCATGCAGCACTCTGTMAACTGCATGAGCAGCCCTGAGGGATGTTTGAGTAGGACAAACATTAATGTTTCCCCAAAACACATTGAAATTCTCTTAAACTTGGTGTCTCAGTTACAGGATGTAATTCTGTGCCGTGAGTGCTCTCTCTGTAGCCACTGGCCTTGTGCCTTCACCTACCTCGATACGAGGCTCCCCTACCTTCAGTCCATCCTGGCCCACAATGGGGGGCTTACCCAGTTCATCTGGGCTGTGTTTGGACACTAYTTCCTTCCCTGGGAGGTCTACCTCCTGGGCAAGTACAGATTACATCTGGACCAAGGAGCAGCCGTGGTGCTTGATTTGCCATCAGTCCTGGACCTCCTGTTATCCAGGTGCAGGGCCAGGCTGGAGCACAGCGCAGGTCCCTTTGGGCTCTTGCTCTTGCTCTTGCTCCCCGTGGAGATCAAGCTGTGGTGTGGTGATCATGCCTGGCCAAGTTTCACCCCAGCACAGAAGTAGGACATGGGCAGGATGTGAACCTGCGAGTGAGGAGCTGCTCCTGCATCCCGGGCAGGGACACAAGAATGACTGAAGAGCCCTCCCAGAGTAACAGAAATTTTTTCTCCAGCTCTTAAACCAAGGAGAGTTTGAACCTCCCCAGGTCCACACAGACACCTTCTTTACAGAAAGGCAGCCTGGCTGCTGATGGCACCATGAGTTCTCTCCTTTCTTTAGGTATGCCCTCAGTTCCCTGTGTCTCAGTCTGGATCTTGCTTCCATGCTTTCTTCCCTGTCTTGAGAGAGGATTTGTTTTCAAGACTTTCATATTTACAGCTCTCGTAATCCTCCTCCTCTCCTCTTTGTGTCCCAGAGTAGTTTTATAGATTGGCTAGAGAAGCGGCAAAATCCTCAAAGCCGGTGCTGGAGGCACTGTCCCTTAATCACTCCCAAGCGTGAGCTGGGAGGAGGAGAGGGTTGAGCTGTGCTCTCCGCCTCCGTTTCCATGCACAAATGCCCAGAGAGATCCTGGCAGCCTGGGCAACCCCCAGGCTCAGCAAGGATCAGAGGGGCTCCGAACACGCCACGCATGGCCATCAGCACGAGTGGCTGCGCAAGGCCTGGCCCTCTGCGGGGGCCAGCGGCTGCAGCGCCACGTCCGCTCCGGGGAACAGTCTGATCATATTTTGTGGCTTTTGTGTTTTCCTTTTTGTGTTGTGTGAGGCAGTGACAGCCAGAGCAGCCATCCCCACATCTCCTCCCTGTGCTGCCCTCTCTGAGACAAACCCACTGCGTTTCCGCAGGCCAGCACTGAGCCGGCAACAGAAACCCTGGAGACAAGGCGAGGGGTCTCCCTGCCCAGAGGGGCCCACCGACAGAGGGTCTGGACCAACTCCTGTGGCTAACCTGCATCGCACAGTTGATTTTATCAAGCAGGGAAGGGGTACAAGAGGAAAAAACCCTCTCAAGGTCTTCCTCCTTGTCCCCACCCTTCACCTGTGTATCACCACCTTCCCCGACTCTGCTGCAGATGTCACTGAGCACAAAGTCTGTGTCTCTGAGGCACCGTCATTATGGCCTGGGTGGAAAAGGGTGGGGATTGTCTCAGCTGTGCATGTCCATGAGTCTTACGCAGCTGTACACAGGGCAAGTTCCTTTGCACTGAGTTAGAACAGCCCAAGGGCTGCTCTGGTTTACACACCCCAGCGCTCATGAATTCATTAATGACAGCCCTGAGGAGCTGAAGCTGCAGGTCAGGCTTGTACCGTAAATCCCTTCCCTCCAGCCCTACTACATTGCCAACAGCATGCAAAACTGGCATAAAAATCTCCTATGCCCGGTCTTTTGTCAAACCCTCGTGCTGGGGGAGGCTGCAAGTTTGCACAGAAAGAATCGGCCTCATTGGGATGGGAAACCACCACAGTGCAGACGTCTTTAGCTGAGCCCCATCCCCTCGACTGCTGTCAGGGTCGCTTGGGAAAACCATGATTCAGCCTGTCTAGTTTAGGTACCTGCTTTGGGGCAAGAAGAGTCATATGCAAGGAGTGGCTATTTTTCCCCTTCCTATATTAGCTCCCCTGCAGATTTTCCTTTAAGGCTGATAGCAATTTGGTTAGCAGACAGCAATGCATTTAACAAGAGAATATCAGAAAGAGGCCTCCTTAGTTCACCTACAGACATGCACGCTGCCGACATACGGACATTTTGCAGGACTGTATTACAATGGTCAATTCACAGATTTAGACTAGCTCAGCTGTCGTTGGTATGAATTTCCCTTCATCTTAATGAATCAAATATGTCCTATAACTCATAATTATTTTTATTTGTACTAATACCACACAAACCTTTCATTCCCTAGTCAATTCAGTTTATGAATGGAAAGTATGCAGGCCACAAGTTTTTACACTGTTCTATAGAAAGAGCTGCTTTCAGGCACAACTATTACATGATGATGTTCTTAAAAAAAAAAGTCACAAGCCCAATATAACAGAATGTATTTGCTTGGGAGCACAGAGTACACAGCTGTATGTGTTGCAACACAGCCATCCTGAATTGCAAGGATTCCGTGCTTTTTAAACAACATCCATGACATCTGGGAAATATTTCTGGAAGAATAAATAGGCACACAATGTCCTGAAAGGTAAATGGCTCCTTGTTTCCCCAAAAGCTTTCCAAATCAGTCAGTACAAGCTGCTGGGTTCCTTTGGAGTGAATAAAGTGCAAAATGCTGCCATTTGTATGCTGTTTAGTACATACCGTCTACCCTGTCTGTAGAAGTACCAACAGTGGGAGATGGTGGGCTTATTTATGTCAGATTTACTGAGGTAAACAAGGACTAAGAGGACGGTAGCTGCCCCCAGTAGAAATACTTCATGCAAGATGTATACTATGAGTCACACAGTTATATTTGCCTTTCCATACATATAAATATATCTATAAATATACATATACATATACATACACATATACATACACATACACATATACATATACATACTCAGACATCAATCTCAGGTTATGGCCTAATTCACTTCTACCTCTTACTCAAGCAGTTACAGTGGAACATCTCCTTCTTAAATGGAGAAAATGCATTTTTTCCACCTTCATATCAGTTAAAAGTAGAGGTTTTAATTTAAAAGTTTGAAGTCAAATTTTAACTTAAAAAGACCACTTCTCCTCCAGGACTTCAAGTGATTTTAACCCCAGAAAAGAAAAGCATGCTGGTTTCCCCCATTATGGCAATGAAATGGAATTGCAAACATGACCACAAATACCCTGAGCAAATGTTGCTGCAATGCAAAAATGTAAAGACCTGGTTGGGTCTCCTGAAGGAAAATATTTACCTCAAATGTGCGCAGAACTTTAGCCAATGCCCCAACTTCTTCTTTCAGAGAGAAAATCAAAGAAATCACACCATTTTTATTTGAGGACTCTTCAATGTACATAGATTCCTGAAAGAAAAGAAAACAAACAAACAAAAAAGTACATTCACCCTAGGAGTCAGTTTTGCTCTGCTCTATTTCCCTTTTGCACAGCATCAGCAATGTAAAGAGGGTATAAAGTTGCTTTAAGTGGGAATCAAAGCCACTGTTACTGCCAGAAGTAGAGCAGCTCTGGGGCTGCTCTGATTTATGATGGCACAGACACAAATCCCTTCTCTCAAACTAGGGCCCATGTGGGAGCGAGGTAGTCAAAGAGGACATGAAAATCGCCTAATATCATCTCTATCTTGCTTCACCCCTCAAGTGTATCAAGCTCAGGGATGACTGGAAACATTACTGCACTTTGGTTTCAGCTACAGTGCAAAGATCTTCCCTCAGGCTTTCTTTTCATTAACACTCAGGATTAAGCAGAGCAATGTAGATGAGCTCTGTGCAGAGATGCAGGCCATGATCTGTGTTTCCCTTCAGTTCTGCTTGTACCTTCCAGGTAGCTCCAGGAGAGGTGGTATTCACAAGAGGGATATGGAAGTGGTTTTAAAAACAAAATAACAACAATAACAAACAAAAAAAAAAGGGGGGGAAATGTTGGAGCAAACGTTTAGATCTTCCCTAAATCCCACAGTGAGTAAAGACTCAGTTAGGGCAAGATGTGTTTTCATTTATGTTTGTTCCCTTTCTTTTATTGATTTTCTGCTCTGCAAACTCCAGAAGGCAATTTCCAGTATTCCCAAGCAAGGAGAATGTTTATTTTAATTATTTTCATGGTTCTCATTACTGGAATATCTTAGTATGTCTCAGCACATGTGTTTCTTTTCACAAAACCCCTATTAAGTAGGGAAGAGCTATTTCACCACTTCAGAAACAGGAAACTGAGTCCTGGAGTGGGGCCAGATTTTTAAAATTATCTGAGTACCTGAGATGGCAGGTAAGTGCCTGCCGAGATTTCCAGAATAGCTTAATTTTTCTGATGTCAGAGTAAATTTGATGCACAACCATCACAAACTTTTGGAAGTCACATTAATGCCTTATTTGTTGGGGCTTTTTTAACATCTACTGGCCTTGGGCAAATTGCCCCTGGTTGGTATTTCAAAGGTTACACCAGACATCTGCACACAGACGGATACTGATGTAACAAGTTCTGGGCCAAAACTTGACTCAAGGTAGCCATTCAATTTTTCTTTATGAAGATCTGTATTTTCAGTCAGAGCCTGTCCTCATTATAGCTGTTGCTTAATTTAACATATAAATCAGAGTATAAAGAGTTCAGTTCCCARATGTTGTCCTTAGAAAAGACAGTCTATGCAGCAGACAAATTAATAATCAAATCCAGCTGCCCTGAAACCATAAAGCTCTTGGTGGGACTACATTTTCTGAGGCAGTGTTATAAGGAACTGCCTTCTTTTGTAAAGTAAATAATTGCTGATTCTTCAGGCTGTCTCTGAGGCTGCTGCTAACCTGATAATTCATTGTCAGAGACTGGCAACAGATTTTTCTATCTGGCTTTATTTCTAGAGGTTGCAAAGGTTATCCAAATGTTTTCCACCTTTATGGGGAACCTCTAGTGGGAAGTGTAGTAGAAATACTGGTTTTATGCACCAGAGGGAAGACTGTCACCTGTTCAACTGTGACACTTCCCACAGCATCTCTGTGTCTCCTGGGTCCTCACCCAGCCAGGGAGCCAGCCCAGCTCTTATGTGGTGGGGACCAAGAGGAAAAGTAGTCAGGAGTGATGTGGCAGCTGGCTAATGAAACCCATTTACACCTGAAGCAACCACGAGGGAAAACAATGACAGGAGTCTGTCAAAAGACAAACCAAACGTCAGTCGTCAGGAAATTTTATGATAGTGTAACCAAAACCATCATCTGAAATACTGTCCATGCATTGCTTTGCCCTTCTCTTTTCCCCCACCACAACCAAAACTGATCTTAAGGACAGAACTGTGCTRCACCACTGTCTGCCCGATGGACCGAGAATTTGGTTTTCATGGTCTGGAAAAGTTTTAAAACTGGAACTGTTTTAAAAACCATGCAGTTACATATTTAAAATACTCTTGCTAAGGCATGCCACAAGGACCAACTTCTACAGCAGGTTGACTTGAATCTATGTGACAAAGGAAGAATTTGTGGTTTGGACACCTGCAGGGGATATAATGCAAGGTTCAAGTCCTGCAAGGTAATTCTGATGTTAATTGATCTCTTTATACCATGAGATTACCCAAAAATGCCTTAAAAACCTTCTTTCCAATCCAGATAGATTCTCATTGGTCACTAGCCTTGATGTGTTGTGATCAGCCACTTTCAATCTGTCCTCACTCATTTTCCCACTCTTGTAAATTGATTTACGTTGGTGCTTAAAAGTAAGACACATTGCAGTAGGGAGTAGGCACTAATCCTGCAAACAGAGTGATACTTGCTTAACTTCTTGCACATCTGCAAATGCACTCAGTTCACTGGAAGATCTTTGTACAAACGTTAGCTCATGCCTGAGTCTGTCCACAGAGATGACAGTTTTCATCACAAGGGGAAAGAAGAGTAAAATGATTGTTTTCCTGGTACCCAGTTCTTATCAATATATATGGAGGCAATATACATCAGCACACACTGGAGACAACTTACATCAGCGTATGCATTGGAGGTAATATACATCAGCATACACACAGGCACATTTATTGCTGAGCTTTTTGTAGTACTTATGCATAGTTTTAACTGTTGATCACAGTTTATCCATTTTCAATTCTAATTCTAATTTCTTGTTTTTCAACCTGTTATACAGAGAGGAATTGCAACTTTGGGGTGGTTCTACTGTTCTGTTACTACTGTGATTATGACTAAGAGTTGAACAAATTGTTTCATTGTCATTGAAATATTGCTTATATGGCATGTATATGTGATTTATAAATGTAGTGTGGGGTAAATTAGGCTCTAATTTTCTTCCAGCTCCTTTTTTTTCAAGAAGTAAAATAAGAACCAGTTGACAAAATGAACATGCATTCCTGGACCTACTACAATCTCAAAGATAGCTGATGTGTAGATGCAAGGAGGGGTTTACCTGAGTGCAATGCAAACCTGCATTTTTAGTTAACCACTTCACACAGAGATTGATATTGCCTTCCTGACACATGTGGCAGTATTGGAGATCAGTAACACAGAACTGTCAGCCTTCTAATCCATTTCTGAGCGGGTTAGATAAAGCCCTTCAGAGTGAATTCCAACACTGTTAAAGCCAGGGGAAGTTTGGCTTGCAGTTTCAGTGAGAGAAAAACTTCACCTCTGTGTTGCAAATTCCAGACTTACTAGATATACAAAATAGTAGGGAAAATTTCAGGGAAAAAAAAAAATATTTCAAAGGAAATAAGATTCCTATGTTACTTCTGAAGATGGAACTAGTTTCCAAGTCAGATTTCTTAAGGCATGTAGATGCTCAGCTCCCACAGATCTCATTGGGACCAAGCAATGACACAACTTGGAAAAGTAACAAGGTGAGACCCTGGAGAATTATTGTGGGAGTTCAGCCTCACACACAAAGCAGTAGGAAACCAGGCTTCCTTGGCTGCTCTACTCTTAAAACGGCTTGTAGAAACTGACGCTCTTTTTTTCTTTTTCTTAACACATCTTCCACAGCTTGTCTCTGGCTTCAGCAGCATTGCATAGGACACATACATGCAGAATTTGGTCCTAATAATTACCCATGCCGGCCTCAAGTTACGCCGCTTGCCCCTGCAGTAACTATAGTGCCTGTAATCAAAAGGCATGGGCTTCAGGACTTTCCTGTATTTTCGAAAGCAAAGGGATCAAAGTAAGTGAGTAAACATTAAAAAAAGGGAATGTCAGAGTCCCAAAATTTAGCGAATAGCTCCACCAGAAGAGCACGTAACTTCAGCTGCTTTCCTTTAACAGAAGAAGACAACTTTATTTTCATCACACAAGTTTAAGACCTCTAATTAGCTGCTGGTCTTTTCTGCTTCTTCTTCTATTTGCCATATATGCAAGGATACTGTTGCAATGTTCATTTTCGTTCTCACTGTGCTTTTGAGAGCACAATTAACAACAGACAAGTATACCAGCTGCCAAAAGGGAGAACGGTGGCAACCAGGCACAGCAAAGCATCAAGACAGGCGCGTTGTTTCCTCCCATCTTGGGTCATACTGCCTCTCAGAGAGCGGGGGACAAGATTTGCAAGCATGGAGAGGGCAGGAGGGAGGCAGCCACAACCCCCCCTGCAAAGAGCAGGCACACAGACCCCATCGCTTACCTGGAAAGGGTCGCCATTCATTTTGCAGTGCTGTGCGTCCATGTTGCAGAGGCAGCGATGCCCACGCAGGGAGGCCCCTTTGCCGCTGCAGGTGAAGCCTTCTGACCTTACTACAGTGGCCAGAGCTCTGTGCAAAGGTATTTAAAGTGGAGCAAGTGAGGCAAAGCCATCCCCTTCCCCCCCTTCCCCAGCTCCCTCCCCCAGACACCGTGCCAAGGGGGCGTTCTCCCTACACGCCCCCCCCACCCACCCCTGGCACATGGACAAGCCGCTCCACGCTGGCCGGCCCCTGCGAGTCCCACCCCAGTGCGTAGCAGCTCTCCAGCATATTGTTTCTATCTGCACCCAACGTGGACGAGCGGCATGCTTTGAATTAACAGCCTTCCTCCTCCTGATCAACATCAGCCGTTGTTTTCATTTTTGCACGTCAACACGTTGTCTTCAGTTCACCCTCCCCCCGGTCCATTCCCTCCTCTGTGTGCGTGTTCTGCCTCAGGTGGGTTTCCCATCGGGGCTCGCTCCGCGTGACCAGAGATCAGATGTTCTCCAGGATCTGCTCTTTGGATGCCAGACAGGTGCCAGGGAGGGCTGTGATACAGCGCAGCACCTGAGGGATTTATCCTTTAGTAGGACTTTTTGGGCTGCATCCAAGAGGTCAGAGAGCAGGAGACATCACTCCACACACCAGACATTGGAGGGAGACACCCAGTGTAAAGGAAGCATGAGAAAGGAGTTAGCTGCATGAACCACACACTGGGATATGAGTCTGGACATGGAGAAAGGGAAGAAGGTAAAGGAAGAAAAGGAGCAGGGAAGAGTAGGTCAGAGCTAGAGGGCAAGAGGATGCAGAAGAACTGCAGAAGATGTATGTGTGCTTTTATATAGTGTCAGCCATGGAGAGCTACAAGGGGAATGGGGTAGGGGGGCATGAATGATTTCAGAAAAGGTTGGTAAAAGTTTGGTATAAAAAAGCCCAGATTTGGTTTAGAAAGAGGCACCAAAGGGGTTGAGGGAATAATGGAAAGCTTTAGCCCAATACCAGAGGGCAGGTGAAAAAAAAAAACAACTGGTCAAGTATCTACCTTGCTATTTGGAAAGATGAAGTCTGTACCGAGACAAGCTATGTCAAGGCAGGCAACCTTGCTATATTTTTGTGATGAAGATAAATTCTGTGGAATAGAGAATTCATCTCTTTACAGTTATTTTAGGCTTGAGGGAAGCTCTACTGCATGCACCAATGCAAACGCAGATTGGTGAATACTAACAAAGACTTACCGTGAGTTATTGGTACTTAAAAAATCCAATAGCTCCTAAATCCCATCAGCCTTATAGTAGGGAAACTGAGTGGAGCCACTTTCAGGGATCTCAGTCCAAATCCATGTTGAACCCCATTACCATGGAGTCAGATCCAGCCCACTGAAATTATCAACTGTATAATGTGCATCTGAAGTAACTCAGTGCTTTGGGCGTGAATACATACCTTTTTCAGAAGAGCTGCTTGTTTGTGCATCCTGCGGCTGCAGGCAGGGGTAGAAAGTTACTTTCTGAAGTGACCAGCAAGCCTGTGGTATGGGCTGGCAGGTCAAGGTAGGCAGCCAAATGCGATACACACATAACACCCTGGGCCCTGCTGACACCATGGCAGCAGGTTGGGGGAAGGAGAGATGGGGCAGTAGGAGAAAGGGAGGTTATCCCTGGTAATTGCCAGCAGTATAAAAACTACTATTTTTAACTGCTCAGCCAATAAGTTCAGTACGGGAGGCAGTATTTTGTGTCCTGTGTTTGTGCAGCAACCGGCACAGTTCTACCCATGATAGGGACATTGAAGGCCACCTTGCAAAAAAAAAAAGCAGTGAGATGAGGATGGTGACAAAGCTGATTATAGTAGTCCCTGTGCAGGGCAGGACAGCCTCCAGCAACTGGTCTTCTTTCTTTTCCCCACACACCATGCCTCGCTACCTGGTATATTTTTCAACTAGATCTTAAAAAACTTAAATGCATGTCCTAAGGCTGGCCAAAATAACTGTAGCATCCAAAGTCATAAACTATTTTTTTCTGTCATTTGTTTGTGCCTTCCTTTTCCTTTCTTTTTTCTTTCTCTTTTCACTAGCCTTTGATCAATCTTTTTTCCTTCTCCGTGGCTTTTACATGCATTTAGTCTTTTTTTCCTTTCTTCCATCCCTTTTCTTACGTATTACACCCTCTGTTCACTCTACCCTCACAGTAATGGCAAGGCAAAGTGAAATATTGGGTATGCAAGATACTGCTCATGCCAAATCCTCATAATTATCTTTTTTGACTCCTCCTACCCCCTGGTTTTTTTATTTATATTGCAAGCTTATCTCTTACTCTTATTGCTGCATAATCATAATAGTGCCACCACTTCACTGTTTAATCAGCCTGGACTGTCAGAGGTTGCCTGGTAGCAAAAGGCACTGGCTGGGGGAAGCAAAGCTCCTTCTTGCCAGGAGGAATTCCCAAATTCTTTTGTTCCGGAGCAAACCTGGGGGTGGGGTGGGTCCAGTGCCATTACAGTATGAACACACAATTGCATCAGTACTGGTTACCTTGGACCATTTCAGAGTCCAAATTGCCTGAGCTTCCCTGTCCTCTTTGAAGTACTAGTTCAGCATATGGGTTCATTCCCCTGCAGTGACATTGCTAACCGCGATTTCCCACTTGGGTTTCAAGTTGCCCCATGTGTCTGGTTCCCTGTACTCTGGGTGAGCACCTGAGCTTTGGGACCACTAGTCCTGCTCTGGACTCTTGCTGCTGCACTGTGCAACCCCACTTCTTTCAACCATATGCAGGTATGCACTGTGTCCCACATTGCTTCCATCTAAAACCACCTTTTTGCCCTTGGAAACACACACTTTCTTGGGGTGCACACACACACACACACGCACCACACACATCCATTCCTGGCTGTGCTGCTCAGCCACATCTAAGAGGGCTCTTTGCACTGAAAGTTGGCTGGTTCCCCTGGCTGGCATGACGCAAGTTCAAAGGGCCACGGACTTTGGCTGCTTTTCAGACTGCTCTTTACCGCCTCTGCTTTTAGCCACTATTTGCAGAGCGGCGGCTTCCCTGTAGCTGCGTGTTTTCTGGTTTGGGCAGGGATGCCCCTTCCCACACAAGGACACTGGGACTATCCTTGGCCTGCAGCTCCCTGCCTGCCCTGCTGCTTCAGGATGTCCCAGTCGATTTGAGGGAGCAGTGAGTAATGGAGAGAGGCTTTTCTAGTAAAACCAGAAGCTGCTGAAAAATTTCCAAAGGAGGATTCAGTGAGTATCTCAGGGGGGTTGTGTGTGTGTATGGCATGGGGGGAGTCCCCCTTATCGATATTGTCTATGCGTTTGCCAGAGGTCTCCAGGTGCTGCAGCTCTCCATTACGTGCCAGCCAGGCTGCATTTCCTCACACCCCGATCTACATCGTGGTTGCAAAACCGCCCAGCCACATCCCCCCTCCTTGCAGAGCCGGGCTCCCCGACATCTCCTGCAGCCCGCTGCTAAATGCTTTTTGGCCGCACCCCATCCCCTCCCCAGACGAGTTTCCCCCGTCCTCTTCCCCCCGGAGCGCGGCGTGGCCGGGAGGTGGCACTGTGTCTTCACGGCAGCGGCCGCCGAGGCCGGGAGCGGGGGCGGGGGACACCCGGCTGTCCCCGCCGCCTGCCCCCGGGGTGGTGGGGGGGTCTGCCTCCCAGGCTGCGGCAGGCATCACCCAAAGCCCCCTCCCACCCCTCCTGCCAGGAGAATGCCACCGCGGAGGCGCCGGGAAAAACACTCCTCAGCCTCCAAAATTTAGCTCTCCAAAAAGTGGCGACGGGGGGCGGCGGGGGGGCAGCCCGGTGTGATTTATCCCCCGGGGCTGTGATGGACGCGTGACGCGTGGCCGCACAATGGGGCCACCCGGCGGGGCCGGCGGGCGAAGGGTCCCGCTCCGCGGGCGCGGAGGGCCGGGGGCGCCGCGCAACCCGGCGCCGGCGGGCGGCAGCGGCCGGCGGGACCCGCGGGAGCAGCGGAGGGGCGAGAGGGCCGGGGCTGGGGCCGGGGCTGGGGCCGCGGGCGGGGGGGGACTGCCGCGGCTGCTGCTCCTTTTTTTTTCTTTTTTTTTTTGCAGCCCTATATGCAAACTGTCACTTCAGGTTAGCACAAGACCTGATGTAGCTCATTAGCATGAGCTGTATCTAATATGCTTAAAACCTCTAATTATTTATTATGCCCTAATTGGCAGCCCAAGAAATGTCTGCAAAGTGATGAGTGTTTACCCCAAGACGCCTTTCGAGAAGAATTCAGCAGTGTCCCTGGTCAAACGTCATTTTTAATTCTTCCTTGGGGCACAGGCTTTATTCCTCTTGTAGACGATACAACGCTAAGAAAAGTCGTACAACTTGCTATCCCGAGAACTAGCCTCCCTCCACCCTGGGCAGGATGGGCAACAATTACTCACGAACACGGTTAAATGCTCAAAGTATTTCTTTCTGTAAAGGGATGCTTAGGAAGAAACGTTGAAGTTTATCAAGCATGCAAAAGTGTAGGCAGATGCTCCTTGAAAATTACTTACCCGAAGGAACAGCCATCAGGGAAAAATCGCTTTCCTGCCTTCTGAAAGTAGCAAAGTTTTGAAAATTATGTTCACATAGAAACTGTTTCAAAATAAGTTTACCTCTCTGGGGTCGCCCTCCCTCCCTCCTAATTGCCTTTTTTTTCTCTTCCAAGTCTGTATTATGTTTCTTCGGGTTACGCCAACTATTTATTTATCTTTATTCTTTCTCTCTTTCTTTTCATTCATTATTCTCTCTCCCTCTCTCTTTTTTTTTTTTTTCCTTCCTTGTGTGTGTGGCTTCTTGGTCTGATCTGTAGCTTGTTACCACCCACTGCACGCTCTCTCCTGCAGCCGAGGTGTTTCTATACAAACTTCAGCGTCCAGTTGTCATATTAATTATTACACTGAGTAATGACTGAAATAGTCAAAATAAGGGGAGACTCAAGAGAGCTTTTTCTTGCTGCTCAAAGATTCAGCAAAGAAGCCTTGCAACAAAGCACTAATTGGTCCCCAGAAATACTCTGACAAGGCATGGAAGATAGGTTTCATAAAGCCCAGCAATTGTGAAGGGGGAAAAGATCCTTGAATAGACCCCACGCTTCTTTTCTAAACTCTCTTGCTGAGCAAAAAATGGACTGCTTCTTGAATACTGGACTGATCTTGAATGCTATACCCAGCAGAGAAAAAAATGCACCATTTATTGTAAGTTTTTTTTCCAGCTATTCATGTGTTCTATGTGGAGAATAAGCTGGTTTTGTTTACCATGAAAGACCTTTTACTTTATTTTCACTCTTGGGGGGGAAGCTGGAAAGGGGAGGGGGAGGGCGAGGGGAGGGAGAGAAACACATGTGCCCAAATCCAGACGAGCTGCCTACTGTAACAAAATGGAGTGTAACAAATCCTACAGAAGTCCCGAATGTATCGATTCTTTGAAGATCTATATAGATTAACGACTTTCGTTCTGCTTTTCCAAGACGGCATTTAATCATAACGTAAATGGCCTTTAAAAAAGAAAAGGGGCGATAAAAAAAAAAAGGCATACCAAAGTTTAAAAAAAAAAAAAGGCAAGGACTTCAAAAGACCTCGTAAGTGTGGCTGCAATTTAGGCACACAAAAAAGCCACTATAAAATAATGACAGTTCAAGATTTAAAAAAAAAAGAAGGAAAAAAAAAAAAAAGAAAAAGAAAAAAAAAAAGAAGGAAAGAAAAAAAAAGAAGGAAAAAAAAAGCCCAGTGAAAAGGGCAAGGGCTATTTATCATTAAGTTAGAATTAAGAATTTCAAAGTGCAGGTGCAGAACTGTGCATACGAGTGAGTGGAGGCAGGGAACCTTGAAACAATATTTTTTATCTATAAATCTGGCAGCCCCAGACCCCTTACTCTGCGCAGTGAGCAGACAGGGGAGCTGGCAAGATTGGCATTACCTTGGACAACGCAAGGGGTGAGGTTGTTCCCCGGCAGCAGTGGGTGGCGAGGGATGCGCTGGGCCAAGGGAAGAAAAGGCTCTGCCCACCCCCCTCAGCCCCCGGGCCCCGAAGCCAGGGGATCCGGGCGGGGACAGAGCCACGGAGGCAAAATTACACGCAAGTTACACTCGGTGACCTCTGGGACTCATGTCTTCTGCCTTTTTAAGAGCCCTCTGAGACTCGAGAAGGAGGGACCCAGAAACTCCGGTCTCCTTCTGCCATTTCGGGGAAAAAGGGCAGGAATTTCCCGACATGGTGTTTCCAGGACAGTTCTGGTAGTGGGCTGCTCCAGAAGAATTACTCTGTTTAAATATGTATATAGTTTACAGGGCTGCAATTATTTTGGTATTTCTGTTGCTGCTTCCGAAAGCACTGGGATGCAAATCACAGGGCTGGTTCATCACTGTTCTCTCATTCTTGTGATGTCACAATGCGGAGCTGATGATGCAACAACTATTTCCAGTGCAGAGAATTCTGATGTCAGGCAAGGGATGTTGAACAAACCATCCAGAAGACTTGGAACTGAAGAGGGAGAGCTCCCTATACAAAAAATAAAAACAAATGTTTTATCCTGCTTAGGCCTGGCTGTCCTGCCCGAGAGAAATTAAAATAATTTAATATGTTTCACATGCAATAAGACAGTAGGCTAAAAATCAGAAAGAAACTCAGTGACCGGTGAAGAGGGCCCTGAAATAAGTATGACAGAAGTTAGACCAGACAGAACTACTTCACCTTTTTCATCATATATGTGCATTAAAATCTGCCACGTTAAAAATTACTAAAAGACTAGTTAGCAGGTGCACATTAAGGTTCTGCCATACAACGTTGCTGCTTATCACTGTTTAAACTCACATGTCCAGCCAGGGTCGGGGATCCAGTGGCAGATGAGAAGAAGCGATCTCTACAGCTCCAGGCTGCCGTAATTGAGGCCAGCAGCAGAGCAGGGTTTATTTTTGCACTGATTTCCACTGAAACCTGAACAGGGACTGTGCAGGTCCCCTCCTTCCATGCTTTAAGGCTGGCGTGAGCACCAGGGATGAAAGCCACTTGCCAGAGACTTCCTAGAGCCATAATCTCACCCATAGCAAGACTGTCATACCATGGCTCCGCTTTCTTTAGGAGGTTAGAGAGCACACACCTCTGAGTGTTCAGAGTGGAGAGGTGCAGAGAGAGGTGGAGACAAGACACAGAAGGCAGAAAATGTGCAAACTAACATTTGCACAGATATGTGGATATGTGAAAGGCAGGGAGAGAAGGCCATGCTGGCATCCTCACTGCTGCTCATGCCAAGAGCAGGGCCACCAGCATGCCCCAGTGCTGAGCCTGGCCATGTCTCCCAGGCTGCCCACACCCCTGCAGCCCCAAGGGTCGGTGTGACCACCAAGTCACACCAGCCTCAAGCTCTCAGCACCTCAGCGCTGCTTTTCCATGTTTGGCCCCGAGCCACAAGCGAGAATTCACCTGGCAGCAGAGATAATTCCCCATGCAGAGGCCAGGTCCATCCTGACTCCCTAGTTACAAGCAAATGCCATGGCCCACTTGGAAAGGTGGTGACCTGCTCAAACTTTGCAGGGTGCCACGGGAGGCAGCAGGGGCTCAGAGAGTTCCCCGGGACCAGCAAGCAGACAGCGTGACCTGGGAAATGGGCTCAGGCAGCGAAGGGAGAGCTGACCCCACATCTGCTTGCTCTGCTTAGCACACCCAGACTTCATGCTGCCCTCTGAGACAAACCTCCTTCCCCCGTGCCAGTGGCAGTACAGTGGCACTCGGACCTCCTGGGTGCCGTCCGCTTTGGATGCACCCAAGGGGGTTTTATTCTTTCTCTCCAGACAGGCTCGCCCCTTGGCACTCAGCATTTCAAAGGGGTAATTCGGGGTGACTTCTCCCGAGGCTATGCACGCTGCTGCTCTGAGCACCACTCCTCCTAACACCCGCACCGGTTCACCCGCCGTTGTCGCAAGCTAATAGAGCCATCACGCCGCCCGCGGAGCGTGCGCGATGCCGAGCACACGCGGCTCCGGCCGCTCTGAGGGGAGCAGCCCCCGGGACGCTCACGGAACTCAGGCTCGCAGCACCTGGTGAGCGAAGGAAGCGGTACCGGGCATCCCGGTGCTTCCCAGGGACAAGGACAAAACCGCCTTTGCGCGGTCCCGCACACGGAGAAGTTTCCCTTCACGGCTGCCTGTGCACATGCACACGCACACGCCGCGTCCCGGCACTGGCAAGGGCGCTTCTCCCGCGGGCATGCACCGGCCTGCCTGCCCACGCCACGGGACGCCTCCGTGCCAGCACTTTCCGCGCCGCGGCTCTCCCCTCCAAACCCTGGCAGGTGCCACCAAGGTCGCCCCCGGCCCGCCAGCGCCCCGGCGGCAGCCGGAGCAGAGGATGCCCCGCACCTCCCGGGGCTGCCCGCACCTGCCTGCACCCCGGCTCCCCCCGCAGCCACCCCCTCCCTCGCCCTCATCCCGCCACAGCAGCGCCCCGGCGCGCACCCCACCTCCGCGGGGAGCGGGAGGACACGGCAGCAAACGGCGCTCGGGCACCCCCCTCCCCGGGCAGGGCTCCCCCTTTTCCCTCTCGCCTGCACCCCCCTTCCGGAGCCGCGACTCCGAGCCCCCTCCCCGCGGCGGCCCACGCGCGCCGCCTCCCGCCCCCT
>JAYKAV010002219.1:332573-353037 GCA_035582835.1 Phoebastria nigripes | reverse complement strand
TGAATTTCTCCTGCTCCTTACCCCCGTCCTATTAATAATCCCACGCAGGCGATTGCAGACCGAGGTAAAGCTATCATTTGTATGCGCCTGAAGATTAATTTCCCCCGTGTACCAACTCAACGGCATAGTTATCTCTTTAACAGGGAAAACAGTTTGGCTCCATTGTCGGGTTGCCAAGACCGCCTTTTGAGAAAGGGAGCCCGGCTAGCCTCTGATCAAACTCAAAGGTTAGTTAAAAGACAAAAACAGCTGAAAATCTTCATGAATAATGCTGTTTCCCCGAGCCCAGTGTAGTGCAAGCGCACATTTCAATGCCAGAGCATTTTGTTATGCTGCTCGCCTAAGTCAGAATTTCACAGAAAAGGCAGAGAAGAAAAGCTCCAACAATTAGAGGGGGCCTGTCAGAAAACATTAACGCCTTCCTCGCCCAGCCTGTCAAGCGTGCTGGAAATAAAAAACTGGCATAGCGAATCGCGCCTCCACCCTCTGGAGCTGTGGGAGGGGAGAGGGAGGGGGGGTTAGGGACAGAGAAGTAGAGAGAGAGACAAATGGAAAGGCCCAGGCTGTTAACAGTCCCCCTCGGCTTTGCAGTTCATCCAAAAGCTGGAAAAGGAAAGGGAAAGGACCGGCAGCTGGATATTCGCTCTCGATATTTCTCCCTCTGTTTCATGCTCCAGAATTACATTTTCTCTCGGGACTATCACACGCACTCGCGCTGTCTCTCTGCATCTTCAACCCTTTCCTGCATTGGTCCTGCAAAGCACAAGTGAGGTGCCCGGTGAAACAGCAGCATGGCAGAGCTGTTACCACCTTTTGCTCTCTGCTCCCTCACATGTACAGCTTTAACTACCCAGACACACATGCTCGAGCCCTTTTCCCTAGTGAAATACCTACTGACAAGGACACCAAACTATTTAAAGCCTCCCTTTCACTGCTTGTAAGTGAACATCTATGCTTTGACTTTCCTGGCCAAAGCACGGATTTTTCCCAAGCACCTAAATTACAAGAGAGCTCTGCTCCTTTTCTTACTATAAGCAAAACCTCAGACCACCACTTGGATCCTTTTTTTTTGCCCTTGTTGCTTTTGTTGTCCCATTGCAAATACATGTATATGTTAATATCTGTTAAGGACCAGATGAGTACTGTGCAGCTTCTATAGCCAGCCTTTTGCTGGGGGGAGGGAGGGAAACGAGTGGGGGAGAGTACTGCTGTGTATATGTGGGTTGAAAAACAAAATCACAGCAAAATATGAAGTGACCGAAGAAAAAGGGGTATCTCCAAACATCATCTGAGGTGTTCTAGGGGGTTATACCAGTAAAGGGACACAGCAACACAGCTCAGACRATGTGTGAAAGAAAGACAAGTCAGACTTTGCCCATGGTTAGAGAACTGTGTGATTCCTACATATCCCACAGGGAAGGAGGTCTGGCCCCAGGGACGGGAGCTCCAGCCACCCACCCCCCACACACCCTGGAGCAGCACAGTGCATCCAGGCAATATGGTGCTTGCTGTCCCCTTCAGAGAAGGCAGGCATTTCCTGCGGCTTTGGAGCCAGATGTGTCCCCAGAAAGATGTAAGCAAAGGAAGAGCCCCACTGAGCGCTGGTACTTTCATTGGCTCTGACACTTTTGTCCTGGGCAAACACAAGCAACCAGTAGGAGAGGGGAGAAGTTTCATGCGGTCCCTTTTCTCCTTCTACCCAACTACCTGGTACTTACTATACTAATTGCAAGGGGAGAGGTTGGGTAAAAATGCAAGGAAGGGCAACTAGGGGAAAGCTGCTTTTTGTGACAAGGCATTGATCTTGGACTGAAGCTATCTAGATTCATTGCTGGGTGTGATTTGGTCCTGTCTCAATCTATTTTAGCCTGATATCCACAAATGTTAAACAGAGACCATGAGTAGTTCCTCACAGGTGCCTGGGGATATGCAGCGTTGGGAGAAGGTGAGAAAGCTGGCAAGACTGAGGGGGTCACTGCTCCAGACTCTGCTCTTGTGCAAAGTACTGTGGGAAGAGCCATTGCATATTAATAGCCTGGCTTATTTTTCTGGGGAACGGGCAATCCGCGTTTCCTTTCATCTCACTGTGAACAGGATTCAATCCTGTTTGTGCTCTTCACCTACCACCCCAGAATCGGACAGTTACCTATTTTTCCCAGAAGAGCTTCACTTCCCCTAAAACATCAGAGCAAACATCTGTATGTTGTCCTATACGTTACCTGGAAGCTGCTTGGGAGCAAAATTCCTTTGAAAATGTCACCCACCAGGCCGTGTGTTTCAACCCTCTCTTAGACCCTCTAAACAACTGCAGCAGTCAAGTTGCCCAGATTTTCTGCTGGTCACTCTTAATTAGCAGCAACACGTTGCTTTCTTGCTTTCTGCTTTTATAAACTCCTGATGTGGGGTTCCCCATAGCACTGGGGAAGGAAAGGTAAAAATCACAAAGACCCCTATAACCAGCCCCAGTGGCATAGTCCAGGCCTTTGTGATAGGGGTGGCGATTGTCTTCTGAAATGGAGCCCAAACTCGTTTGGTCCAATTTCACAGAAGTAGATCACAGGAAGAGCACGTGTTCCCCTTTTGGGATGGGGTCCTCCTCCCTGCCCCCCAGCCACACCACTCTCTCTCTCTCTCCCCTCCTGCTGCTGGTTGGAGCTGTAAGCTATTTTAATTTGCACTTGCTGCACCGGCAGGGCTATATTACTCTGGAACAGGAAAGGAAAAGCCCCATATTAGTAAAGTGCGAAATGCAGTTTTGACTGAAAAGGGAAGCCATTTCAACAGGATTATACCGTGACAATGCAGATTAAAACCCTGCCATATGGCCTAAGATAGGCTTGCTTTTACTTTCAGGTAACAACGCATTGCTAATTAAGTGGCGATGACATTTCTAAATGAAAAAAAAAAAGAAGAAAAAAGAAAAAAAAGCCACCTGTATGTGAAATAAAGACAGTCAAGTGAAGGGAAGACATTAATCGGCGCTAATAATACTGGAAATCAGCCCTCTTTTATCATTGCGGTTTGCTTTGAATAGGAGAGGGAATTTGTTTGATTTGTTATTGAGTAAACAATAATTCACATGTGCACTCGGAGAAGTGAACACAGCGCTCCTGAAAGGCGCCTGACTGACAGCGCGGGAGGGCAAAGTCCTGCATCATATCCAGGACAAACAYGGTCGGGGCAACAGCATGGAGAGGTTCCCCACCCTGCTTTGCCAAGGATCTGCAAGAGGGCGATGGAGGGTTTCCCTGAGCAAGGCAGGAGGCCAGCCTGCCTGCTTAAGTGTCGGTTACATTTAAGCATGTGCTTAAATGCCTCACTGTACTGGAGATCTTCGCTTTTACATCTCTGAGGGTACACCAGCGAACAATGGTATAACCAGTCAACACAAACCCTACAGCCTCTCCCACATCCACTGTGGGACAGCAATAGCTTTCACACAATAAATGGGATAATGTCAGACTGTTAGTCTACAAGCAAAGGGTCACTGCTTATTAATAACCCCCTGAGCCTTTCAGACGAAGGGTGTTCTTCAAAGACCCAAGACTTTTACTTGAAGTTTCTCATCAGTGTCTGTGCATATTCCTCCACACAATACAAACTGCATTTGGAGCTGCTGACCCAAGAGGCTGAAGAACAGGCAGTGGGACATGCTTTGCTTCATCCTGTTTTAACTTTCATAGCAAACCACATTTTTAGGTTACTATAATGCACATCATGTTGGTCTGCCCAGCTATGGGCTCTGACCTAGCAAGGAGACTTACAGTGTTTCATATCCTGTCAAACTTGAGGTACTGCCAAAAAAAAAAAGCAGCTCAGCTTATCTCTCACATCTCTTACTGGCTGTGTTGCCGCTCAGATGAACCCCGATGTTGCATATGGTCCTCACAGATTTTGCATGCTCGATGATTTGAAGCTGGAACTGAGTACCCAGGTAAGGTTCTAGACAGATGTATGTCCATGCATGAGCCTGGCAGCACTTTACACTTTCTGCTTTCAAATTTTTGGCCTCCTCTTTAGCCTCCATTGCTTCTCATATCTGGGGCTGCAACAGCTTGAGAATTATACCTTGATCCAGCTTCCAGGGTAAGTACCTATTTGCATACATCTTCATCCAGGCACTCTCACATCCCTCACCAGCATAGTATATTGAGAACGAGGGTGGGGTGGAAGGAGACCAGAAAATCAAGAAGAAAGCACAGACATGACTTTCAGAAGCATCTCATTCCAAACACTACCCACCTGAATTCCAAACTCCCCTGGGTTTCACCAAAGATTTGGGTTCTGCCTCTGAGGGACCTGCTGGTGGGGATGGTGGCCAACTTCTCCTGTCTCTGAGGCCAGCGAGCCTGTAGGACATGGTTAAAAATGCTGGCAATTGCCCCCACCTGTGCAGAAGGGGGGACATCATGGACCTGCAGTATCACAGGATGCTACGGCAGAAAGTCACAGTAATCATGAAAGGGAGAGAGGCTCCCTACCAAACAGCCGTGCGACGTGCTGCTGGGCAGGACGTCAGCACAGAGCAGGGCTGCTGATGAGCAAAACAGGAGCATACAGAAAAAGCAGCGCTGGGCAGACATCCCCAAAACCCAGGCAGTGCCAGCCCCAGGAGATGATCCTGTAGCAGCAGGCAGCACCTCTTCTCTCAGAAGAGAGATTGTGCGAGTGGCTTGCAGAGGAGGCTGGCGGCAGTGTGAGACAAGCACAGGAGGAGTAAGCCTCCCTCGGGCTGCGCAGCCTCCCYGCTTCCCGCAGTTGGGCACTGGTTCGGAGACTGCACTTGCCTGTCTTTAATACCCACTGATGGTTCTATCCTCCATTCACCTAGCTGTTCCCTTTCTGAACCCAGATATATTTTTGCCTTCTACAACACCCTGCGGCAATCACCATGAAGGGATCATGATGTACGGACAAACAGAAATAAAATAGCTGCTGCCAGAAGCAGTGAGCAAACCTCCTCCCTTCCTCCCCTGCTCCAAAGTTTCTTGTCAGAAGACCACTGTGGCTGCAGGGGCAGGTGATGAGAACAATGACAGGTCCACGAGGGGCACTCTGCTCAGTCTGGGTTGTCCCTTGGCTTCTCTGCATGGCCAAATCCTGTCTTCTTGGCACATCACTTTTAGTTACCACTACTCCTTCTCGCTCTCTGTGTGTGGAACTGCTACTGACCAATGGAGCATTTATAAATAGAACAATGTTTAATTAACACAACAGTAGGACAGACTTGTTGAAATACTTCCCAGACAGCAGGCAAGAGTCCTGACAAGGAGACTATTATGGGAATTTTAATGAATCCTTCCAGAGTGGGACAGCTTCCATACACCTACATTGCAATGACTAATTTTGTTTGTGAAAATTGTATTGGTAAATGATGCAGAGTGACAATAACGTTGGGGACCAGCGAATTGAATAAAGTCACTGGGTGACTATGTGAAATACCGCCTACAGGACAGAGCAGAGTGCTTACTAAATGCACTGCAGTCATGGGTCCGAGTGCCCAAAAGCCCACGTCAGACCCAGCTACAAATGTAGTTTGCATAAGGCAGGCAAAGAAGCAATTAAATAACCCAAACAAGGATCTAGCTGTGCCAGATGCCACCACAGCATGAAAAGAAGCAAGGGCTGCACAACTACTTCTGTGAGACACAACCAGGAGCATGTGCCTTATTAACACCACTGTTAAATGCATGCCTGCTAGCTGCTACTGCTGTAATTGAGACAACGCACACATATCCTTGCCATCTCCCTATCCAAGAAAACAGGAAATTAAAATTGGCTACCTCAGTAATGCGCCTGTGTCAGGTTCCCACCTACCATACAACAGCTTTCTTTTTCTAACAGGGATGTGTGAAATGTGAATCAAGGGGCACAGAAGGGACAAGGTTTACAATGTCAGTGCAATCCCTTAAATCCACCTTCTCCTAGCTCTGCAAACTATTCCTTATCCTCTAGCAGAGACATTGCACACCATCGGTAACCCGGTGGCCTTAACCAATAAGTACTAATGAGCTCAGAAGTTCAGAAACAGTCTCTTATCCTTCAGGATCTTAAGCAACGAAGCCCCCAGGAAAACAGCCTGCTACGACAAATGGGTTATTCTTGAATTTGCCAGTTCAGCTGTCCACTGCTGTACTGCATGGACAGTAGCCAGCAAGGGACTCTCTGCAGACCCTGTTCTTCTGACTTCATCACCATTACACATCTGAGGTTCTTCTTCCCAAAAGATCTAGATATTAATGGACAAATTCAAGATCTGCACCATCTAGCCAGGGAGCCTGGATATGGCCAGTTTTCTTCTCTAGTTTTGCCATTTTCTCCCCCTTACAGGCATGTGACATTTTTTTCTGGAGTATGGCGAATTAGGTGAATGCACATGGATCATTGAAATATGTTGCACTGCACTCCAAACAAAATGGTGTTGCAAGGTTAGCTTTGCATGGAAGTGTGTGCTAGAATACTAATAAACATAGTCAAACACAGGTTTTGGTGCATTACTTCAGACATTCAGGAGCAAAATCATCTCTAATTTATTGGACTAGACAATGACATACACAGAGCTGACTAAGCAAGCCAAGAAAATGATTGCTGAAAACTTTGGTRACATATAAGGATTTCATTGAACTGGAATGAAACTTTGCAAACTGCTCGCCATAAGGTTTGTTGAGGAAAAGAGATGAGGAAGGGGAGGATATGTCCTTTCAACTGCTACAGATGCTGCTGCACTCAGAGGTGCAGGTTGTGAAAACATTGATTATTTTTAGCCACATGCATCTGTTTCCTGTTGAATTCTTCCTTTTGCATAATGTGGAGTCTTGCCTGTCAGATTAACGCAGTACTTCACCCCCAAACAAAAGTGCTGGCCTCTGATAAATCCATCTACAGCACACCTAGCTCCATCGGTGGGCATATTATAAAAGGTAATGAGCTTGACACTCCCCTTAGCTCCAGCTGCTGTAGCAGCGTGTAATGAGCCCTGCTCTATGGACTCCGGCTCTCACACTAAAATGCCATTGAGAAGTGAGACAGCATGCCACTGAATTTAATTTACTGCTTAGCATCAGCTGGCCCCAGATGATGGAAGGTCATCTGGATGGAGGGTCAAGTGGTATAAACARCTCCAAATCTCCCTTCTGCCCAAGGGCTCGGAGCCAGTAAGCCCCACGGCAAGCAGCCACAGACCTGATGGGAGCACATTGGCTGAGCAGGCTCCACAGGCAGATTCCTTCGGAACATCTGCTCTCCCAGATGAGGAACCCCTCCCATTGACTATCCCGTCAGCATTTTCACAGCAATTTAGAGAAAATCCAATGCAATAGGCCAGGTTCCTTGGAGGAGTTAGTCTGCCATTGTAGGTACTTCTTTTCTGGTGGAGCAACTTTCCTACCTCCATAACAACACATCACGCTGTATTTTGCTTGTAAGGTATCAASGATTTTTAAATCTTGAAGTACTATTATTCTGTTTCAAGAAAGAGAAGCTGGAGGGAGGGTTTCAGTGATCCAGAAAGGGCCAGTGCCAGAGACCGAAGAAAAAAAATAAGGGTAGCGTGTGGTGATACCACATTCAGTGATGTAYGGCTCAAGGATGTGCAGAGCCAAAGGCAGGGCTGTTGCATTTAATTCCTCCCAGGGATTTTTTTCTGCCATGGACTTGTCTAAATATGTTGTAAGTGGCACTAAGCCTTGGGTGCATTTAAAACTAAGCCCGATCAATGGGAAATCTTAAAAGATTCATTTGTTATGTGCAATCTAAGGGTTGGACCTGCCTCTGCTGACAAAGACTAACTAGTCATCCCGTGCTCCAGAGGATTGTGATCCTGGGAGAGCAGGACTGAGACACACCAGCCTGGCAGGGGAGGGGTGCTCTTTTCACTGGGAAGATGGGAAGATGTCCCAGCCTTAAACCCAGACATGTGACTGTCCAGTAAGAAACAGCATGGCCAGATCCAGGCCTCTGAAAAATGGAAAGCTGCTAGTGGGGATGGGGGCCTGGGGCATGATGTGCTCCAGGCAATTTCTGCAGCTGCTCTTCAAAGACGCGATCATTGAATCCAGCAAGACCACCTGAGGAGTAGAAAACCTTCCCGAGCGAGTAACATAGACAGAATCAGACTCCCAGGGAGTGAAATATGGGTCTTTAAAAATTTGCCTCACTGTGTGGTGGCAGGTTTCTAACTGGTTTGTGCGCCTGGATGCTTGCTCACATGTCTCTACAGCACAATGCGTGTGCTTGGCTCAGTGCAGCCCATGTGCATGTTCCTTCCCCGCTTACTGCACACCAGGGGCTTGGTACAGGCCACAGACACACCTGTGGGGTTGCAGGGGCCCAAAGACAGAGCTGCACAGCTACGTCCACATGCGCAGGCTGTGCAGCACAAAGCCAGGTACCATCGCTCTTCCCGCACACTGGTACTGCATGGTCTGAGTGCGTGTTTATGCCCCAAATGTTTCTCTTGCTTTAGATATTGCCACCTCCTCCAGCGCGGACAAAGACCTGTTTCTGAGGCTGAGCTCCTTTTCTGCGGGGATGACAGGTGGGAGTGGAGGTCTGATATAAATATACTCTGATTTGAAATGGGTTGTGCGCGGGATCTTGTCTAATTTACCACCCTGAACAAATAATTTTACTTTGCGCAAAACTTTCTCTAAAGAGAATGAGTTCAATTAAGAAAACCACAACAACACAACTTTTAAAAAATACCATCGTTTTTGTCCATGTGGGTTTTGGGTGGGCTGTGGAAATTGATTTACGAGTCAACCACTTTTCTCTTTTCTTGCCATCTCTCGCTTGAGTGGTTTGTAGGCCTTGGCCCTTTCTTTCACTCAAGGAGAATAAGGTTGTCTATGGAAGAGGTCAGCATTTCAAATTGGTGGAGTTCAACTGCACAAATGACATAGAACTGACAAGAAAAGACAGGGGGTTTGGAGGTCATAGACAGCATAGGTCCTGGTTAGGGTTTTTGCTTTGTGATGGGACCTGGCACCAAAATGAATTAAATAACAGGCTTAAGGACTATTGAGGGAGGGCTGAATGCAAATCAAAGATAAGTAGAAGTTTTCTTTCCTAAAAGGGGAATGATTTTTTTCCTTACCTCCCCCTTTCCATATCTGCACGGGCAAGGTCTGCATGTTAAACATGATTTAGCAGGCATTATTCTGGAGCCTTTTCATCAGGTTTCTGCAGTGATTGCCTATCTTGGCCTATGATTAATGATCTGCTGTGCAATTTGGAGGCTATAATGACTCAACAATCCACACACAAACTATATAGTCGCATTCCTTTTGCAGATTTGCCAAGCTGTTACCAAGGGGCCCACAACCAAGCAGGATTGTTAGAGAGATAGCTAAGCATTTCTGCAAATGCCATTCTGCCCTTATCTTGCTGAGAAGTGCGTTGGGCAGCAGGCTCATTTACAAAATTCAAAGCCTAGATTTCAGTGGTTCCTTTAAAAAAAATAAATTCTGGACTGAAATAATCATTAAAAAGGCTGGTAAGAAAAGATCCTGGTATATGGCCTCTCAGTGATTACACGGACAAAATACTTTCTTTGTTTCCAAATTTTGAATCTGATTAATGGAGGCCTAATGCTATTAATGCAGTTTGAAAGAGAAAAGTTAATCTTTGGAAACCCATGCCATAAACAAAATCTGAAAATCTAAGCAGATTTTGAAGTGAAAGCTTTGTCTTCATTTCAGTTTCCATATAGGAACAGGTAATGAGGATTTATTTATAGATTCAGCTGGATCTGTATCCGGTTAAAAACTGTCTGTAGAATAACCGCTTTATAAACTTTTTTCATTCAAAACATGGGTCCTGATGAGAGTCATCCTGGAAAATCCATAGTTCCTCTTTGTGAGGTTGTTTTCAATAAAAATAAATGCAAACAGCAAAAGCGAGGACAGAGCTACAGATGGAGTCCGTCTTTCAGAAGGACGTCAGCTATCTTATGAAAAATAATTACAGAATAATCTATATATGTTCCTGTTTCTATTATTACTTATTAGATGCAGCCCGAATAATTCAGTCATAACCAAAAGAGTTCTGCTATTAGTTCACTGCAGTCACATTCACTTTAATGATTTGTTCAGTTTCAGTTTCCTTTTTGTCTGGCTTGAGGGGAGGGAAACTGGAAGGCATATAGCAGATCCATCCTGTACATTATCATATTATTATCATCAACATTATTATTATTATGGAAGTGCTTGAAGCTTTAAACAAGGATGGAGGTCTACTGTGCTAACACTGAACGTTCATAGTAATATTATACCCTCATAATGAAAGGCATCTCTTAGTCCTGTACATAAGGCGTTGAGACCCTGATTTTGGAAAGCCTTCGTGGTTCCAGACTTAAGTACAAGTGTAAGTGATTCTCTGCATCCAGGCTTAAGCAAATACATCACACTTTAGTCTACGTCTAGAGTGAAGACCAAGATGTCTCCAAACCATTTGGGAAGAAGGGCTTTCTCTGATCCCACTGTAGGTAACAGCAACCTCCCCCAGCTCTGGCTTTAAAGCTCAGCATGTTAGTGCTTGTTTAAAGAAACATTTTAATACTGAATACAAATAGGAAATACACAATATGTAACTTGAAGGCTCAGAGCTGTCACGGTTTCCTGCTGATGGGGAGGAAGGGGTCAGAAACCTCTGGCTATGAACACATTCAAGCAAAGCAGCATTTACCCTCCCCTCTCTGTATAGGGGTTTTCACCCTTATGTCAAGAGCCAACCCACAGCGACGCAGCGTGGAGGTCCTACTATTTTGTAGGTTTTTAACTAATCTTTGCCTCAAATACATACATAAATAAATAAAATCAGCTGTGACGACACTGCTGTACAGCCACGATAGTGCTGCAGTGCATTTCAGTCTATTAATCCATGAATGGTTGTGTAGTTGACACTGCCTTCAGGGCAAAGGGATGGACTAGATCGGGGTCAACAACCTTTTATTGGTGCTCTGCTAGCCTGTGGTTATCAGTCCTGAAGCAGAGGTTACACATGACAGCAAGAGCTCATCAGTAGCTAGAAGACACTGCCTCTCAAAGAGGCAAAAACCTGCTGCTGCAGCGGGATCATTGGCCTGTGTGAAACAACCACTTCTCCTGACTTAAGGAGTGAAGCAATGGCAGCAGCGGGGAGCCCTTAAACCTCTCAGATTTCACTCTCAGAATGCCATGGCCTCCAGCTGCCAGCCTTGCCTGTGCCTCTGAAAATCAGTACCTGTCCTCTCAGGTGGATGGTGTCTCCAAATCTGTTTGGGACTCCTCTTCTTTGACTTCATTAAAGTTGGGAAGCAGCGAAAATATGCACTTTCCACACAACAAAAAGAAGACCAGAACAGGTCTATTCAGAGGAAGTATTTTGTCTGGGAGCCCACAGGTGATTCTGAAAAGGATGAGAAAGTTGACAAACAATGAATGCTAATTTAAAAGCATCTTTAGTTGCTTTCTGTGTGAGTGGAGCTTGCTCTGCAACTCCACATCCACATGGATAGTAACTTGGATGGGAGCAAGACAAGGATCCCCACTGGCGTCAGACTTCCACCACCCTCTGTGGAATGCTTAGCACTGAGAGGGACACATAGTCTCCACAACAGTTATGTCCTTGGCTTTTCTACTGGAACCAGTTGTTTCAAATGTGGGACGTGTTTTCTGTGAGACAGCCAACCGCCTGCTAGGTAGTATGATGAGGTCAACCTTATTTCACACTGGTCATCACCTCTCAGTTCCTTGTGTTTATTGACCTCAGTCTGAACTGTTGCTTAAAGGAGAACTGGACCGAGATTTTCAGAGGTCGTGAGTGAGTCTGAAGACCACGGTGTCTGAATATGCAAGAGGAAACATTTCAGGAGTTTCACTTTCTTGGAGGATGTTTTCAATGCTTTCTGCAAACCAAGCTCTTTCAAGGTATCATCTCACCCTGAACACTCAGAGCTACTAGTCAGTTTTTGAAAAGCCCTTTTGCACATTTGGTCATATTGCCAGTTATCTGAGTGAGTCAGCTTCACGCTTGACATGAACCATGTACGTCTTCAAATTGAACTGGACCATGGATGAGAAAATGAGTTGTCCATCAGGTTTCTTAGCACACCACCTTCGATCCAGTCAGACTGGAAGCCTGCTAGAACCAGGTCTTTTGAAGTATTTTGGCATTTTCCTTTCTGACTCAGAACAAGGAGCACAAACAGGATCACGTGGCAGGGAGAGGGAAGTCATTTAAACCGTTCCAACCTTCAGAAAAGGTTTGGCTGAGGTGTGGCTCAAATATTACATTGATTATTGACAGGGACAGAGCAGGCTTTCTTTCCTCTGATTCCTCATCCCAAGGCATTTCATACACTGTAAGTTTCCAGGTGATGCTTGTGTACATATATTTGTGCGTACTGCTCAGTGTGCAACAACCACAAGGATGGACAATAAAGAAAATACAGAGAAAATTAGTCATTCTCTTTGAATTGGTTTTCATACTTGGTAGTATGAAAGAGACAGAAACTATGTTTATATGGACATGTCATACTGAGGTCACCATCAGTTTGCACACATATTAAATTTAACTGGTAGACGCAATTTACTTTCCAAGAATGACTTGCATATGAACACAGGAGGAACAAGAATCTCTCCAGCTTCACTCTTGGCAACTTTTTGTAGTCCAGGTGTTCCAGGAGGAAAGACTCCGGTCTTAAGTGACGGCTCAGCACTCCTGGAGGGCCAGAGTTCAAGTGCTGGGCTTCAAGTTTTAATGAAGTTTGAGACCTTTACACATGGCTGCAAGGCCCACTAACGTGTTTTGGAATCTGAGAGTGACTTAAGCCAGACCTCTCCTTTGATGAGAGAGAAAGTGAGTTTAAGTAAAAGTATTGTAGCTTCAAGAACGTGGACAAGCGTGTAATTTTTCGCAAGGCACTGAGAAGAGAAAACTATGATTTTCATCAGAAGCTGAAAAACCTGCCCCAGAATCACCCAGAATTGCTGCAAGCACTGRCATATATATCAATGACTATTTGCCAAACTACCACACAGTGGATATCTGAGCTAGTAGATCATTTCTTTGAAATGAGTGTAACA
This sequence comes from Phoebastria nigripes, assembly GCA_035582835.1. Classification (NCBI taxonomy): domain Eukaryota; kingdom Metazoa; phylum Chordata; class Aves; order Procellariiformes; family Diomedeidae; genus Phoebastria; species Phoebastria nigripes. The sequence continues at coordinate 339,973 of JAYKAV010002219.1, read as the reverse complement.
AAGAATTATGCTGGCTGTTGGCAAACAGTGGCTGACAGTTGCAAACACCATTTTTATGGGTTATTTTGGAAGTCATGAGTATACAGTTTGAGACAGGCAAACAGGGATGATCACAGCTATTTCTAAGGAAGCCTGTCCACAGAAGAACAGCTTGCCCAGAGTTGTATCATCTCCCTCTTCACCTGGGAACCATCATTTTTCCTCAGCTTACAGAATCACCTTTAGGATGCATGTCAGCCAGTTGCAAAGACAGGAGCTAGAAGTTAACCCTTGGAAATAAATAGAAAGTATTGAGTGATCAGTCCCTCTATAGGGAATCCTTTTTCCCATGCCTCTTTTTAAGTTGAGCACCTTTAAGTGCCAAAGATAGGTAAAATGGGGTCATGGGGCTAAAGCAGCTAAGAACCTGGGAGAGACTTTGCAAGGAACAGGAATTCCCTTTTTCCACACCGCCTGTGGTCATGCAGAAGCACAATGGTGTATGTTCCAGAAATTAAAATCTTGGCCTTCTAATATATTTTATTCTGATTGCTAACTAAATACAGGGCAAGACAAGTATCTCTATCAGGTCTTGTATAGTCTGTTGGTTTTAATAGGAACTATGGGGCTGAATTTCCACAGATCAAGCTGCTAGTTTTTGCTGTATTTGCTTTAAGCCGAGCACTGTAATCCAGAGGTTAATAGAATAAATAGCAAGGGCTAAGACAAAGTATTTTTCAAAGCTAAGAACAGTTGCATTATGAGGGCTGGACCGAAAATCTGAGCTTCAGATTACCTAGCTGAGGGATCAGAAAGGGTTAATATCTGCTCCTCCAGATGTGAACTTCATTAATTTAATCTAAAACATCTTGAGAGATAATAATACACATATTTTCAATTACAACAATTATTTAAACAGCCCTAATCTTGCACTTCATGAAACCATTTACATTCACTCTAATGTCAAGCTCTGCAGGGGAATATGTTAACACAGGAAATGTAGCATCTTCTAATTACAGTACTTCTATAAAACAGAAACAAAACTGAGTTTTGAAGGCTGGTGCTGAAATCAGGGACTATTCCATGGCAGACAGGAACACAGAAGCACCAGGGCCAGTTGCAGACAGAGGGGTATACTATATTTTAGTTCTCTGTGGAAACACCAGCACACATGCCTGGGAAAAGATATATTATCACAAAATGTGCATATCATTTTGGAGTAAGAACATACTCTCGTTGACTGAGTAGCTTCCATAGTTATAGGTCATAACAGAGAATTACTATGTTGTTATATGCTCTGATCTTCCTACAAGCCTGACACAGCTCACCGGAGGGTCACAACCCAAAATCACATGCAGAATGAATAGCATCTACACAATATTTTCAGTTTCTCAGTCAGAACAAGAGAGGCAACTCTGACCTCTGCCATCTACTCTGGAAAGAGCAGCAAAAGGCAGCACAGTATTTCCCTGTCAGTCAGACCCAAGGCTACCTGAAAACACCAGTCCCATTTCACTCCTGGGGCTTTGCTTCAAGTCCAAAGGCCTCTGTGGTGCTCACACCATGGGCAGCCACCTCAGGTTGGCCTCCTGCACAGCTCTGTGCAGCTCAGCTCTTGGGGCCACTGCAGCAGCTTGGAGGTTACAGCTAAGAAATGAGCCCCCAGGCCAGGATGTCATGTTGATGTACTGAAGCTTTAAAGGACATGTCAGGAAAACTGGTACGGATTTGCAGATGGGAAAACTTCAGATTATCACACCAGACATGGTGCTGATGCTGCATCAGTGCGTTCTCCTCCATGGCAGCGGAAATGAACCCACTGCTGGCATGGATATATGGGTGGGCAGCTCAGAGATGTTCACGGCCCATTGAAATTCGCTATGAGTTGGGTACCACGCTGCTTCAGCTATCTTTGCAAATCCTGACCTTACCTTACATTTTGCCATTATCTGATAAGATTTTCCCAACGGTGACAATGACTTCACTGCTTTGTAGCAGTAACAATCTGCAAGTAATATAATGCTAGTAGGCAAAGCCACCAGTTTACGCTAGAACCCTTTGTATGACATGCTGCACAAAGAGCAGACCATTTCTATCAAGGGAGACTTGCCATAAAGGGTTTTTCTGTCACATCGTTACACTCAGTCATCAAAATGTGTATGCACCTTTTTGGAGATGCAGCACCTTAATTCCCTCTTTGAACGTGACTGAACCACTGGCTGTCTATAGCTGACAAACTGACTTCAGAAATGCGAGCGTGGAAATATGTCCTTCCTGGATACACAGGTGTGTGAGTGTGTGTATTCAAACCCAGCATCCACTACAAGTGATTACCTCAACCGTTTGGTGATGTAACTTAGTGGTGCTATACCTATGCTGTACAGGTATATAACTTTCCCCCTCCCCAATCCTACACGCCTCTTGGTAATAGGCCATTTGCTGGCAGACAACACAAGAAGTAGGGTTGTTCTTGTAAGGGCTCTGGCATACAAAAAGAAATCAAAAAAGTCTTAAAATAATGCAGCAATCTTTTGTGCAAAAAGTTTCCAAGTGTGGCAAAGGCTCACCCATCTAATAAACACTCCCCAACACACCTGTCAGTAGAAAGGCTCGGTAGTGCAGGGAACGGGAGCTGGAAGAGGGTGATGGGGAGGGATTTTTTTTTCAAATTGCAATTGTTTGGGTTGCTGATCCAAGGTAAATGACAAGTAATCGAAAAACACCCCCAACACACATATTTCAACTAAAGCAAGCGCTTGGGATTATTTTTTTCCCCCTCTGTGTCTGTTTGAAGGTATTCTCCCAAGTTGACAAGCACGTGTTTTGGAGACCATTGAAAAGTTTCTGCCATAAATAGAGGAGGCAGCTTGGCTTAAGTGTTGCTAGGGAATACCTGGCAACAGGCAACAATAGTCCTTTTAGAGAGCCCAGGGCAAACAGTGACCGTGGTAATGGGGTGGGCTTAAGGGAGGCTCCTTGCCCAAAGCCCCTCCACTCACACTGCRCCTCCAGCCCTGGGCTGTGTTCCGGAAATTCCCCGCACAAAGCCCCCCATTCAATGGGAGGCGGGCCCGTGCGTGTGCTTTTCTGGCAGGGAGGGGGGCTGCAGAGGGAGGGGGCCTTCTTGCCAAAAAAAAAAAAAAAAAAAAAAAAAAAAAAAAAAAAAAAATTCCAAACTTTTTTTTTTTTTTTTTGCAAAGGCTAAGAGAAGCACAGAAAGTGCTAAGTTTGTAAAAGAAGCTGAAAAGGTTCAGAAAGGAGCATAATGGGGCCAGGGAATGCCCCGTGAATTTTGAACAGAGAGCAGAAAAGAGGTCCTAAAAAGCAATTAGTGATGCTGCTTGTCGCTGAAGAGGGAGCTTGAAGGAGGTGGGAATGCGCAAAAGGAAGAGGGCAACTCCAATCACTTAGTAAAGTACGAGGGAAAGGGGGGGCAGGCACAGGGAGAGAGAGACTGGCGCCTTCGGGAACTTTTATAGTAAAAGTGGATGGAGGCACACGGTGAGGGCAGCGTCCGAGGAGCGCCTCGAGCCGAAGGCACATGCCAAGCTGGGTCTTGGCTTCGTCTCCCCAGCTCATTTCTGCAAAACCGGGGAAGCAGCAGGGCCAGGCTGCTGTCTCTCAGCTAGCCCAACGTGCCGCAGACTCAGCCTCAAATCCTCACCCATCCCGGTGAGGAGGGCTCCTCAGCCAAGCATCTCTGCCTGAGCAATGAAGGCGAGAGGGACATTTCTGAAAGACCTCCGTTCTCTCTTCCTCTCCTCCCCACACCTCACTCCATTTCCAGAGCCACGCACAGACGCCTATTTAGCCGTACATTCCCTGTGCAAAATAAAAATAACGCTGTCTGCTCATTAGCTGGGAGTTGTTAGGGAAAAAAAAAAAGAAGAAAAAAAGGGCTGTCTGAACAGGGCTGAATAGCTATAACCTTAATGGGTTGTCAGAAATCTGCTGGCAGCAGAGTGAGGGCAGCCAATCCCCCTCCAGTCTTTTGTCCTAGATTTTGTTTAGGATCAGTGGTAGCTCATTAGGTCGGGACAGTAATATTCCTAACGATCCTGCGGGGCTGAGGCTTCAGACTGTGTCTTCAGCTGTTTTCCTGATGCCAATCTGATTCACGAAGAGGTATTTATCTCGACAGAGATACTTTGGTGGGAAGCGTTATTTACCTTTCATATCCTGATTACTAACCTTCAACAAAGGTTGCAGCTGGAAGGGGAAAAAGGGAAGCTGAGCGTCCTGCCTGCATGAACAGAGGTGTGTTAGAGTGAAAGGCAAGCTGGAAAAGCCAAGTAGATGGGGCCTTGGTCTACAATTTGGCCCTACGGTTTGCCTCCTTGTATTTCAGATTCCATCTGTAAAGTGAGGATAATCACCCATTGTGCATTCTGGGGGTGGTGAAGAAGAAAATGTTAGAGTGTGAAGCTTCCAGGCAATGGGCCAGATATGTAGCTAAAATTAATACCTTTCCTGCATTCAGGGGTCCTAGAAGGGCTGGGCTTTTTTGTTGTTGTTTTGTTTTCCTGGTTTCTAACAAAAAAAATATTCTGAATTAAATTGTAAATCAGAATAGATTTTTCAGTTGTGTATAATTCCCCTTACATACCGTATTTATTTTCAGCTTAGCAACATGAATCTGCTGAGGAAGGGAGAAAAGTTAAACCCCCTCAGGCACCTCCACCTCTGAGATACTGGGTGCAGGCATGGGGCCAAGCAGATCCTATTCACTGAGACAGGCCAAATACCCAGCCTTGGTCATATATGCTGTCCAACGGTGTCACAAATCCAAAATGACACATTAATAAAGTGATGAAACTAAAGGATAATTGATCATATGGTAGATTTCCTTGTAATTAGGCAACACATTATATATCCACTTGCCAGTCTTGCCAATCACAGAGAGCAAAGTACATTGTCATTCTCTGCCCTCTCCAAGACTTTACTTCAGTATTTAAGGCCCAAGGTTTTCTAAGGAAACTCTGAGAGCTCTGTGCAGCTGCCCTACATCCCTATTAAAAACCAGCCAAACTAACAAATAATGATGAAATGATTTCCTTATTTATTTTGTGTTAGAAAACAGAGTGGACAATGAACTGCTCTCTGAAACAAAGGGCCAAGAACTACTTGTTCCTTTCACTCCAGTAAGAGGATGGTAAGTACACAAAGGTCAGCATACAGACACTGAAAGGTTCAAACCAAGGGCACGAGGCAACGGGAACAACATTCCCAGATCCTTGGTGAGCGCAAAGCCCACCAGCAGCTGCCTCCATGGTGCTCCAGACCTGGCCAGAGCTGGAGCAGCTGCTGTGGGCATCCTGTGGACCAAAATAGCTCCCCAGTGGCTCTGTCACATTCCCTACGCTAAGATCCTGGGAAAGGATTTGGTGCCCCACAGGACACCATCAAAACACATGGAGAGACACACAGAAAAAGGCTTATGGGTTCTCCACTGTGACTTAGCTGTGATTGCATTTGGGTAACTCTGCTACCTGGGGCGAGCTGTAAATCAATATCATGAACGATGAGTTCTCCATGAAGAACCCTCCCACCACCTCAAGGAGGGATGGAATTTCAGACCCAAATTAGTATATTCTTACAGCGGGGGGCATATTCTGCTGTCAGTGAAACCCCTGCTAGGCTAAAGGTTATTCTTCACAGGTTACCTAATTATAAGGGAGCATGGGCATCAAGAGGTGCCTGCCACCAGCAGCACAAAACAGAGTGAGCAGGCCACATCTCTGTTGAATAGATCCAGGAATGGATTTCTAGCTGATGGGCAGCAGAAGAAATGCTGCCCAGAGATGAAGCAATGGAACACATCTCATCAGCCACAAGATGGGTTTTGCTGAACACCTTTGCCAGGCTTCCTTTGCTGGCTGGTTTCTCTGGTACCCCAGAAACAGTTTAAATATTCAGTCCCACATCTGGGCTGCAACTGACACAGGTGTCTGTGTCTGTATTCACAGGAATGAATCCAGCTTGGCAGGATATAGCAAAAAGGGTGGTTTTTTTCAGCAAGTTGTTAAATAACCAGCAGCATTTCTGTTATGTGGCTGAAATACTACAAAAACTGAGGGGACAAGTTCTGCTCTCTACCAGCACCAAGCAGAGAAAAAATGATCACCAGAATCACCCAAAGGTTTCTGAAATATTTCAATCTATTTTAAAACAGTCTCTGTGTGGTATTTCTACCAGAGAAGTGGAAGGATACGAAAGCAATAGTAACTCATACTGTTTCCTCTGGCTTATACCGACTTCTCTATCTTGTGCGGAGTTTGAAAACTGTAGGCCTGTAAGGAACTTCTGAGAGTTGCACTGAGAGTCTGACTCTGTGTCAATAATGATAAGATATAAAAATGATAAAACTTTAAAATATTAATAGTAGAGCTGAATGTTTTGGTTTCTACAGAGAGCTGCCATTATAATAAACAAAGATGATGACTTTTCTGGTACTGTTTGCAATTTTAACAACACACCACTTTGTCATTTCAGTATATGCCTTCGAGTGCGACAAAGATGTTAATTCACTGCTAAGGAATTATGCATTTTAAGTGCTACTAAAATGCCTACTCMCTGGAAAAATCTTCTATTACTTAACCAACCTTCTGTGTAAGCAAGCACATGTTTCCGAGTAGATGTGAGCCCAAATACTCACAAGCATGCACACCTGCACATATCTCTGCCCACACATCCATATAGTCAAGCCCACCCAAATACATATGAATGCACGTAAGTTCAGACACACAGACACATGTACACTTGCACTCATGCAGACAACCACTCACCCACAAGCCCACAGGCACACTTGTACATAAGCCTGCACATACGCACGTACATGCATGCACATGCACACCTAGGCACACCCACACATTTGCATGCATATGCATGCATCCCTGCACACACCGATGACCATATATGCACACATATAAACAAGTACACCTCAGAACATGCACCCACCCATACACAACTCTGCGGGCGCTCAGGCACTTGCACACACACATACACACTTGAATGCACGTCCATACAGATGCACCCCTATGTGTGTGCTCACACCCACATAAGCATCCACTCATACTCACCCACCATCAAGCACACACACACCCCCCTATGCACATGGACATGCACAAACAAATGCACACTTGCATACATGTGTGCACACCCACACACATATGCGCACACCTCCACACACAAACCCTTACACATATAGGCATGCATGCACACCCACACTGACGCGCCCTTGCGCACAACCATACGTACACACCTGCAGACACCTGCCCACACCCTCACACTCATACATGTCCACACACACAGACACACACGCACACACTCACACCCCTCCGCACACAGGCACCCCCGCGCCGCCGCCGGGGCAGCACCACGGACAGCGCCCGCCGCCGCCGCCAGCGCCCCGCTCCTGCCCA
>JAYKAV010002219.1:159972-332457 GCA_035582835.1 Phoebastria nigripes | reverse complement strand
CCGCCCCCGCCGCCGCCGCCAGCGCTGAAGCGCCCGCTCACCCGTGTGCTTGTAGCCGTCCTTGAAAAGCATGGAAATACTTCTGGGAGCGAGAGGCAAAGTCACGCTGGAAATATTTCCATTTCCCAGTCAAATGCACGAGCCAAAATCCCTGCCAAGTCCCTTTCGTTTCAAAAAGAGTATTTTTAGAATCACCTGGCTTAAGCACTTAGGAAACACACCTACCTGGAAACCATTCTTACAACTAAGCACATCAGGAAGAGCTTTATTTCCACGCTGCACCACAGGACAGCAAAGGCATGGGCATTTTCCCTATAATGGTAATGCTTTCTCGTGTACATTTTTAATAACTCATGTCCAGCACAGTGATACAAGCCATAACAATAGTGCATCCCCTCATGTCCCAGCATGAAGCCACAAAATAGCTTCTTCCTTAGCCAGTGAAGACTTCAAAAGTGATGGCCTGGTTGAGATGATACTCCTAGCTTTCAGGTGAATGTGGTTGTGGTTCTTGCTGAACATGCAATGGTGGAAGAACATTTAGTGTTATCTGGACACAACAGCTGAAGTTAACCAAGTCTTAATGCTCACTACTTGGCCACAAAAGAGGCTGTTTCAGCAGCAGGATTAAGTGAGCTGAGCCTTCTGGTGATGGTTAGAAAAGCAGATTCATAGGTGTTAGAAGGATGACATGGAGTCTACGTGTAGACATTAGCTCCATGACTGSCAGGCAGGTCTGAGAGACATCAGCAGATTGAGAGTGCCTGGCTGTACRCTATGCTAATACTGCATTGGTCTAGATGTAGTGCAAGGTTCACAGATTTCAGGTGCAAAGTTTAATCTAACATCTTCAACATCGAGGACTCACTTACTTAGTCAATATGTTTATTGATCAACTATACAGACACTCTTTTCTATGTCAACACCACCTTTCCTGGCACCAGAAGCAACAGATTTTGGATGCTACGCAGCAGTATTCACCCAGCCAACCCTCGAGCCTTGTAGGACAATGGCTGTGGGACTAAATACTGTGATYCTCAGCTATCGTGTCTGGTCATTCCTCTGGGATTTTTAAAATATGTCTAAGAGAAAGGGTGTTCCRGGTCTCTGTGAGTGTACTGTGCAGAGCATGGATTTTGTCCAATGGCCATGAGACCCTTCATAGTGCTCTGTGGTGTTCTGCCATCCATAAACACCTCCAGAAATTCTTGAATTAGCAATGCTTATGGGAAATAAGGGTGTACATGTGCCAGATACAACCCCTTCACAGCTGTAACAGATCTGACAGTTTAAACAGGCACAAGGTGGGAGAAAGGAAGCTTTGCAGCCACGCTTTTATAACAAGCAAACTGCCCGTTCCCTGATGCAGTTTGAAGTAGGGGCAGAGCTCAGGGGAACACAGTGCCCACAGGGGCTGTACCTCTGCATGGAAGAGCACRCTGCCGTGCAGACACACTTGCAGCAGGATCAGCAGCTTTATCAGCCTGACACACACACACGGGCTTTTCCTCTCGGCCAGGAGTATTCGCTTGGGCTCAGCACTCTGTGAGCACATGCACAGCCTCAGACTAGCAAGTTCAGAGCCAACAGGGTGTCTTTTCACTGAACTCCCTCACAATACTGCCATGATCTCTCTCACCCTTTCTGAGGCTTAGCCAAGCATGCAGAGTATAAGACCCTCCACTGTCCCTCCCCCTTCTTCCTGCTTGTTTTTTGAGGTTGAGTTTGAAACAGAGAAATACACTTTATTTGCTCCTATCATTTATCGCCAATCCTAACTTTTTAGATTTCTTTGCAATAGTCCTCCATGACAAACACAGTACCAGATAGGCACTGACTTTATTACTGCATTTTTATTTTCAGACTTGTGGCTATCACCTAGCATTCGGGTCTAATTCATGGCGTCCCCACAGGGGCTGAATGCAGGCAGTACAGAGCCTGCCCCTGCAGCAAGGGATGCAGTGTGTGCTTGGAAAGCCCAGGCTGGCCTTTGCCCAGAGAGAAAGCAAGTTTGCAGTAGCCCAATCCCTTAAGCAGCTTATCTCCTCCTCTCTGCTGCAGCACGGGGCGGGTATGGTGCAGTCAGGACTCCAGCCCCTGCCGGCTGATGCACAGCCACCTTGGACTAGTACAGGGTTAGGATGTTCAGCAGAAAGGTAAGAAACTGGAGAGGCAGATCTCTGCTCTGCGTTATTGGAAAGGAGAATTGAACACACATCTCCCACAGGCAAAGGAGCAGATGCACAAACAAATTTGGAGGTCAGCATCTCTCTGCTCTGGTGAATAGCTGGCTAGTGATATAAAGTCTGACATATCCAACAAATGAATATAGATCCTACGCAGCCTGGTGAGCAGGGCACTCAGTTACAGTTTGAACCTCCCAGCTGGGACTGAACATCCTGAATATTACAGCCTGAAAAGTGGAAAAAGCCTTAAGTGATTCAAGCCAATCTATTCCTACTTAGATAAATCACTGGCAATTAAAACATCATAATCACAAAAAATAAAGTCATATTCCTGAGTGGTGCTAACAGTGGCCTACAGTATAGGTACTGTATACAAAGTAAAACTCAACACCACATTAGGATGGGCTGGTCATCACTTAGTAAATGTATTTCTGTTTTGAAGAAGTTATATAATTACTGAATACAGATCCTGCAGTGAACTCCAGAAGAGGCCTTAACCCTTTCCTCTTAAGGGTGGATGGGCAGTTGTGATTTGTAGAGCTCACTGAAAGGAAAATATTGAGACCAAGGCCTTAAAAGACAAATGACCATCTCCCAGCCCAAATCATTAGTCAAGAAACTGGCCACAAAAGGAATAATCATAGAAAAACACTTTCAAAACAATCGTGAAAGAAGGTGTATCCTTTTAGGATCAATGTCTAGTAAAGAAGTAGGAATATTGTCCCCCAAGGTAAGATAGAAAGTGATTACATGAAAGAAAGGAAATTCAATTTTAGGTGGAGCCACCTGAAATGAATCTGAAAAAAGGACCAGATAAAATTGCTGTGTTTATATTGTATGGAAAAGTATTTGCCACACTAGCTGTGATGGTGGTGTGTGCTGTCCGCTCGCCTCGTCCCCACATGCCTGCGTGGCGGCAGCACGGAGCCAGGCACAGGTGGGAGTGCCGGTGCCAGCTCTTCAGAGCTCACATCTGGCCCAGACCCATCCCACATCTGTCCGTGCATGTCGTCTGTCAGGCCTTGAGAACATCCACGTGGAGACCCTCAACAGGCAGCATGGACCTAATGGTGTGTTCACCACAACACATTCAATAGCTTCCCTCCACACCCTGACCATCGCAAGGCCATGCCCTGAAACAAGTCAACAACTAAAACACAGCATCTCCTCATGGGACACTCTGTATCACGGGACACTATGTGAACACACTAGTGAAGTAAAGGACAATATTGTCCTTGATTTTAAGTAGCCACAAGGATATAGATCGCAACAGAAGCAGCCATCTAACAGTCTGTCTCAATTAGGAAAAAAGCTGTCTTTGCCCGGGTAGAAATGTCAAGGTAGTTTTTTCTTTCAGCTGTTAGATGAATAAATGCTTTCAGGTTAGGACAGTTAGCCTCTGAAATAACTCATTATTCCAGACAGAAGCAGAGGGACAGATTTAATCTTTCTCTTTGCTGACCTAAGTGCTGCAAAGGTGGGCCTTCTATTGCAGGCTCACGACTTATTAAGAAATTACGTCCTTTCCCTTTGATGCAGGGGACTGAAGCTGAGTTGGTTTTTTTTTTTTTTTTTTTCCTTAATTCTTCATTGCCAGTTTAGAAAGCCTTATCTGTCCAAGCAAAGTTTCTATGGCACTGCTGATATCTGTTCAATAGTTACCCATCACTATGGGACAAATATTCCATCTCTAATTCTTGCAAAAGATTGCTTTCAGTAGCACTGAAGGAGAAATTGAGGAACCCCATATTTTGAGGAATAGAAAACCCTTCAAGAAACAAGTCAGAAATCATTGTTAGGCTTACATATGAAGGATATGGCACAGTCTTTACTGAAAGAAATGACCAGTGCTTGTTGAAAATTGATCTTAAAATTTTCATGAGCAACACTGTTGCCAAGTTTTGGGAATTTCTTCTTGCCAGAAATGCCGTCTCCTTTTCTATATAATTTTTAAATTTTCGTAACTTTTTTACTAAAGACTATTAGTGAATTTGTGATTCAAAACTATGCATGACAGCCAAGGATGCTGTCCATCTCCTCCGAGCAGAAATTGTGTCTTCCCTCTGATCCCCACTGCCAGGCTGACTTTACCACATGGAACCTACTATTTGTTGGAGTTTCTCTTGGCTTACATCAGTCTCTAAGAAGACGACCCTGACTCCCCATCTCTTGTAGTGCTGGCTATTTCCTGTGTGAGATCACTTTGAGCAATTCATTTCTAAAAAGCCTGTCCCTGTATTTGCACTGTAAATACACACACCATGTCAGAAATCTCCTTTCAGTACATTCTGCTAAGCTTAAACAAAACTCTTGATTTTGGAAACACTAGAGAGGACATTGTAAATCACCATCTTTGAAGGCATAAGGCAATGCCTTCCTTTTACTAAGTACACTTGTAAAGCTGCATACAGACATTTTCCAGAACTTTGAACAAATCAGTCTCCCAGTAAGACAAAAAATGGTTTGCTTAAACACCTGTATGGAAAGTGATATCTAATCTTTTATGTTCGCTATTGGAGAGTGCTCAGGTCAATCAACAGTCAATAGAAGGTAGTGGTAACTCTTATTTTCTATTTTATTTTACAGTCAAGGTTGAGTATTTGTTTTTGAAAGATTGGAGGAGTTGGTTGGCAGTGCCAGGGAACCGGACTCTTTTTATCTGCGTGCTTGTTATGAGGAGGAGGCAGGTGCAAAGCAAGCTTTCTAACACCGTCGGCAGCAATAATCCCCACCTGAGCATTGACTGGCCACCTGCTCTTCAGGCACAGAGATAATTCAGGCTCTAAGTTAGTGTAGTTCTAAGTCTCTGCTAAGTAAAGACTCATAAATGACTGAGATTACAGTAACATCAGTGGGTATGTCAATATATCAATATTTGATCACTGACAGTGATTCTTTCTGGATTCACCCCAAGGCATACAGTCCAACCTGAAATGGCCTAATCTGATTTAGTGCACCTGTGGTTTATGGAGGACCTATTCCAAGTGCTGCTGAAGACGGCACGTAACTTCCCGATAACCTTCACGCCACCAGCTACCCAGTTTATTATTAGAGCCCATGCATCCTGAAAGCTGATGGATGTTGTGCTTATATTTCAGTCAGTAGTCAAAATCCAAAAGCATTTCACCCAGAGATTGGGCCTCAATTTACAGTGGGTTTTATCATTTTTATGAGAAATTACTTTCCCCTGCTTAGTGACACATCCATCCTAAAAGAGGCAGTGAGGCAACTGCTGAGAGGCGCAATAGACAAGAAAACGCAGAGATGTGCAGAAGCAAGTTTGTTAGGAGGCAGGACAACTACTTTTACACGGGTCGGGGGGGGGGGAAGAAAAAAAGAGACAGATGAGGCTTGGCCTCATTCTTCTGTTATCTAAATTGATTCATTTATTCCCTGTAAATTACAACTGTCTACATGGCAAACACTCCCATGAGCCAGGACCACAACATTCCTTGCTCCCCAGTCCTGATATGATGCCATTCCTCCCCACTGATCGAAATAGCAGTCTTTACTCTCCTGAGACACTTAAAGCTGTACATTACGGAGGTGCCACAAAACACACCGAGGAAACCATCTGTGGCAGGGAAGCCCTGCAGACATAGAGCTCCACGCTTAACCTACTGGTTTGTTATCTTTCAGAGGAATATGCTATGTGCCATTGAAAGACCTGCCAGCTAAACCCCTGTTTACATCACTCTCACTCACCTGCAGGGCAGCCATCCCTGGGCTAAGGGGAGGTGGGAATAGGCAAGCGCTGGTTGCTGTGAGCAGTGCTGGGGCTTGACCTCAGCTGAGAGTGTTGGAGGAAGGTGTGTGAAGGAAGAAATACTCAGTAAACACCTTATTAGCACACAATTTAGAAGCAGGGGAAGTTATTTGAGGCTAATTTTGCAACTATGCCAGGTGAAAATGCAATAAAGCCATTGGCTTCCCTAAGTTTGCGAGGGGCAAACTTGTTCATCGCATGATGGACACGCTAAAAATGAGAGTGTAACTGAACTAGTTGTTGCTGACTCCTCACTCAGACCCACTCAACAAACCCTGCCAAAATCTCAGTAAAAACTCTAGCCCAAACCATCAGATGGCAAAAAACAGCTTTTTTTTTTTCCCATAGGAAACTTAGCTAAGATTCACAACCTACTCTAGGAATTACAGGTGGAGCAGAGAGTTACCAATACCACATTTCACCAGTGCTGTTGGCTTTTTTGGGGGCCCAGATGGATCCTGATATGATCTGGGATGAGCTGCAGGTCTCTGTCACCACAGTGGCACATAGATAGGGAATGGAGAGGTTAGATGAAATGGGGAAAAAATGGGGGGGAGAAAGTGAAGCTATCTGGTGGAAATTAATGAGAGAAATGTACTGCTGGTGAAAGATGGACTCACGTGAAATTGTGAAGTTTTTTCATACTCTTTCACTCCAGATTATGCAAAAAGATTCTTATCTTTTAAGTGACTTTTTAATTTTTAAAAAAATTATCAAAACATTATCTATTCCACACCACCCTTTCAAGCAAGGGGAAAAAATAATAATAATTAAAAAATCAGTGACAGTTCTGGTGACAGGGCTATAAGACCATTTGATGTTACTATCTTCATTACCTGTAACCCCTCCAAACCTCACAAAAATATTAAAAATATCATAACAAGTCCATTTGAAATGCTCCATCAAGAAAACGAAGCCAGGGTCTCACGTTTTCTAGAACCTCCAGAAACTAGTGTTTGTTAAGTCTGTAAATGTTGTTGGTCAGCACACCACATGTCTCCATGCACCTCTCCGGCTTATTGACATTGTGTGTTCCTATTGCCAGGGCTTGTCTTTCATTTTGTACATACATGATATCTCTTCAAAACAAGAGCTGCCATTGGATGATTGAGGATATGCAGGCAATAAAAGTACAGGAAACTGCAGCCACGCTGTAACTTATATCACTCCTTAATCAGGAACGAAGCCAAGAATATTTTAGCATATTCAGGAAGAAGAAGAAAAAAGGAAAACAGCATGCAGAGAACAACTCTATGCTCTGAATGAAGCAGGTACAGTTAGTTCATGCTGGATTTATTTCAGCACAACATAACAGCTTTCCACAAAGTGGTTTAGATGGAATTCCCAGGTGACTTGTTGTATTTAAATACTGCCTGCCTAGGATTTAAATAAACAGCTTTTATATTAATTAGAAACAAATCCTCTCAATTGGAAGCTATTAACTGTATCTAAATTGCACACGTAACAGTTACTCAGACTTTGATTCAGCTACGTGCTTTTAAACTTGTCAGCCATTCATAGTTTAATATGCTATAACTACAGTTTACAACAGTGCAATAAAATATTGATTCAACAGTTTTGACCTTTCATTGATCGGCATAACATGTAATTAAGTCAGTGTACACCTTTCCTTGGAGCAAGCAAGTCTCTCATTGCTAGTGCACCAGCCTAGGTACATATTTATAGCCTAAGTCTAGGACAATTGTTTTATGCATGTTTTGCAGTAATACATATTGCCAATTATCTCTTTGCTGCTTTCTGATTATAGTTTAGTCAAAGACACTCCATACTATGCAAGTAGGACCCGAATATAGATGGCCAGTCTCTTCACTGGCCAAGTACATTGATTTCACCAGCTGAGAACCTGACTCAGATGCTTCATATTATACAGACAGCAAAATCCTTGTAAAAGGACTTGTGGCTGCCAGATAGCACAGGAGGTGTTGTTAGATGCACCTGACACTGGCAGTGCAAAACTCCCGCTGAAGGCAGAGCAAAGCTTCCTTCTTAAATCCATAGGGATATTTAGTAGCTCTAAAGTTGTTGGAGCCTCAGTATCAGCCTCCTCCATAAGATAACAGCCTTGTCTGGCTCCTGGGAATAACGCTCTGCTTTTCTTAGCTTTGACCCCATTAGGTAAATCCACGTTTCTTTTGTGACTGACTAGCCGAAACAAGATGTTGTTTCTCTCAGTTTACCTTACATCATTCAAAAAAGCTAAACAGATTCTCAAAATGTTTGTGATCAGATTGAATAGGCCAAATTAATCCTTTGTGCTTTCAGCCTGTTTTTCATTAATTAGTGGAAACCCAACCTGACAATACTCAATATCACAGTCATCAGACTAAGAGTGCATTGCAGAGATAAATGGAGAAGAAGGAAGATGTCAGTTCCTGGCATTATGATCCTCCTGTACAATAGCTTTTTGTTTGTTTGAATATATATGATAGTGGCAGATAATACTTTTTTTTTTTTTTTTCAGAGCCTAGGATATTTCCATGAAGTCATGTAAATAAAATATACAGACCAAGAACAATTGTCGTTGTCCAGCTTTTTTGGAAATCTCCGTAGTCTTGTACAAAACTCCTCTCCTTTTTTAGTGCCTTCACAGACATGTTTAATTCCTGGGTGTATTTTCAGAAGTATGAGTGCACCGTACTCTTTTTCTAGGGGCAACTTCTCTGTCTCAAAATGTACATTCATATGGAGTCAGTGTTAACCCAGATCTCGGCCTCTCTCGGGTGAGCTCCTGCAGGCCACCACAACGAGAGCTGCCAAGTAGCTTTGATTCCTCACAACCTCTGTGCTACTACCATAGTGGCTCTTGCAAGAAAACGTTAGCTCAGAAGACCTTAAGAGGTTCTGGTTTCCCTCCTACTCGCGCCGGGTTAGTTTGTCACATTGTCCTAAAATCCCCCAGCGGGTTGGCAGTGGATCCGAAGGATGAGGGGCAGGCAGGTTAGGAAATTCGGGATACCCAGCTGCCAGATGTGTCATAGCGCCCTTCTCACAGCTCCCTCATGTCCTTCACTTCTCCCTCCTGCACTCAGCTCCCCTCAAAACTGCTCCAGCGCTGTGTGAACAGGAGTCGATGTAGCACAGAAATGATTGCTGGAAAACAAGGAGGTTATTATTCTTATTTAGCAGTTGCTGCTCAGCTTTGGCTGGTTCTAAACTCACCATTTCCATTAATCACATCAGTTTTTTCTGAGGCCGTCTTGGTGCGAGTCACAGCTCACGCCCAGCGTGGCAGAGGGTGGCAGGGCCATTTTCATCCCTTTAATGCAGAGGGCAGCCAAGGGTGAGATGATCCCTCTGCACCAGACAGAGCAGCCACAGGACTGCTGTAATTTATTCTTTGGTGATGCAAACTGCCCACACCAGGATGTGGTAGGATAAAAGCTCTGTAGCTGCCTGCAGCRAAAACTCAACATCCTGCTCCCACTGAAGGGGTACATGACTTTCACCATTCAAATTTCAAGTAACATAAAAAAATAACTTTATGTTTCTCTGGGCATATAGAGCAGTGTGAGTGGTGGGGGAGGAAGACAGCATTTTCTCATACTTTGCAAAAATGGTAGTATCAAATTGTGCAGAACATAAAGAAACATATAGGAAGATGCTTCTGAGGACCGATGACAGGAGAGARAGGAATGATATGAGCAGGAACCATGGACTGTCCTTGCATCTACAGGAAGGAAAGGCAAAGGGACAGGGGCTACAGCACTTCCAGCAAGATATTTTGACCACCAATTCTATACCAGTTCACACAGGAGGATGACAAGGGCATACTAGCAAGGTTTTAGGAAGRTTAAGCAAGCCCTTCACCTACAAACCACACTCCTTCTGGAAAGCAGTGGAGGGTTCCCCATCTTCCTGTGTCTGTGTGACACAGAAGGTCCTACATCTTCTCTTGTCTCTAGTGTGCAGTGCAGCAAAATGTGACAGTTTATGACAGAGTCACATACTCTGACTAATTAAAAGCCCTCT
Organism: Phoebastria nigripes; assembly: GCA_035582835.1. Taxonomy (NCBI): domain Eukaryota; kingdom Metazoa; phylum Chordata; class Aves; order Procellariiformes; family Diomedeidae; genus Phoebastria; species Phoebastria nigripes. The sequence goes on along the minus strand of JAYKAV010002219.1, from coordinate 322,515 downwards.
AGATAAAGTCCACTTTGCTACTGTCCACCATGTAAAAAGAGCTTTAAAGATACCTGCTGAGGATACAGGAGTATTCGAGGTCTGGTAGCCTGAAGGCTAAGGAGGTAGCCCAAGAATGTAGCTAAGGAGGAAGGTCTTTTCTTTCCCACATAATTCCATGGCTGGAGCTAGTTTGAGAATATCTTCTCTATACTGCAGCACGCAGATCTATGCTTAGGAAGCATTGGAAATTGTGACAGCATCTGGACAATAAGTTACAAGCAGAGGGTTAAAGAACTGCTAAGGTGCCAGAGTTTCAAAGGGACTTCAGTCCAGCCGCTAAATTCCCACCTGCAAATGTGCAGGGTGTGCGTGTGTGTGTGTACACTAGTCTTTACCTTTGCAAATGAACAAACCATTTATTTAAGCAAATCCTCTTGCCCTGTATGCCAGCTACTTAATTTATGAGCACAGATCTCTGGCTGACAGTTTCAGAGGACATCACCTCCGAACTTAAGGTCCAGTGGTTGCCTTCATGTTCTCCTGATCCTGTGCTCAGCCTGAAAAAAATCAAGGAGCATGTTGACAACAGCTTTTACACACTTTTTAACACCACCTTCAGAACAGAAAAAAACACCCTGTATCTTACTACTTTACTCACTATCTGTCCTTGCTGCCAAGCTGATTGATCCGTACAAAGCTAAAGAAGGAAGCTGAGCTTGCTTTGAGAGATGGCTAAGCAAGGGGAGCTAATGCATGGGTACACACTGCAACATCCCCCTGCTTCCCTAGCAGCTCCAGCCTTGTGTGCCAGCGGGGGACTGAAACCGATGAGACCATTAAGCTCAAAAAGAGCATGGGATCTCATAGCTAAGTGGGGACAAGCTTAGGCAATACTTGAGCTGACCTCTCCCCCATGCAGAGTTCAGTCCCTCCAAATTAAGGCTGAGGGTCACTGATGAGGYTGGTTGAGGAAGTTGACATTGCAGGTGCAGTGTGCTTTTTGGGATGGATAAAAGAAAAAGAAGAAAAAAGAGAGAAAATTGCATTTCACTTGTCATTTCTGATGTACAGTCTCTCCTGCTGCAAATTTGTAAGAATACATAAATGGGGGGGGGCATGGGTGAGCATCATCAACAGGGGTAGTCAGGAGTGCTTTTATCTAGATCAGAAAACTTTTTCTGGAAAGCAAATGTAACCTGCCAGTGAGAGTATGAATACCTTGCTAGGTCAGGGGGTGATGCTGAACTCCCAGAGCACATTCCCTCAACACCCGCATTGCCCTTTGATTTATGCCTGTGGAGCCTGGTATGGGGAATACAGTGTTTCAGACCACTTTAAGAGAAAGACTGCCCCATTGGGCCGCTATTGTAACGCCATCAACCCCTAGTCTCCTCTGTCCCACTGCTTTCAGGGCCCTCAGCCACCCCACTGAGCTGTCATTGCTCCCTTCACAGTGCAGAGGAGTACATTTGTTATGACATTATAATTTTCAGGGGGATGTCTACCAGTTGCAAACTCCAGGCATGCCCATGGTCGKAAGACACCAGCTACAGCTGTCAAGCACCTCATGGCACAGCCTGGCACAGCTCTCAGGAGAGCCAGGCACACATGTTACCAGTGTAACCAGCACCAGGTATCACAGTCCCACACAGAGACAACAGGCAAATTGCTAGTGCCTCGGGCCCATGGTCTGACACTATCACAGCTGATCATGTGCAGTGGGATAAACTCTCATCTGGCTCATCCCCCCTAAGGCCTGAGCAGAGACCTCAGCTCCAGCCAGCTGTGAGAGGTAAAGAGGATCATGACAAGAATGTTGCTTTTTCTAGATTTTGTCCCTTTTAAAATAAACATACTGGCAAGAAATCTTAGAATTCTTTCAAATGTCTCCAGAAAAAGCTTTCAAGTGAGGAATAATTATTAAAAAAACCCCAACCCAACAAACAAACAAAAAACCCAACAAAACAAAACAAAGSTAAAACCAGCCTGACTTCTTTGTAACCCTCCTCCCTTGGTACGGAAGAGTGAAAACTTTGCTTCACTCAGAGGTTTGAAAACCAAACCCCTACAGGCTTGCAGGGTATTCCCCACACACAGTGAACAAAGAGCAGGCTGCGGTTCCAAGCAGACCACAGAAACAGCAACCAGAGCCGTCGGTCTGTCAGCGAGGCTCACACGTGCGGCGGCACGTCACAGCTGCACAGCTCCGTGTCGCGAACGCGCCGCACGCTGCCCGGGCAGCGCCGCATAATGATACCTCCATCGCGCTTCCCAGCAGCTGGGATGCCTTACTTTTTGTGTCATGCAAGCCAGCTTGACAGCCAGCACTTTTCTCATTCTGTTTACTCCCTTGCACCTTGAAAATAAACAACTGTTTCTCCTTTCGAAGGATCCGTTTCTCCATTAGCCGTGTTTTCCTGGGCTTTCACGTTACTTCTGGACGCAGTTCTGTTTACTAATGTGACAAGCGCTGTGCTCTACACACCATACTCACTCCTGTCATACAGCACTTTTAAAAAGCACAATTTACCAGAATATTTTACATGCTGCGTAAGGGGCAGGTCTCAGCTCACTTGACCAAGTGATCTTTATTTATTTAGAAGAAATTCTCCATGCTCTAAATGGGTCATTATGTGGTCAATGTGTCTGAGCCTCAATTACAAATGAAGTGTTTAACAGCTGGGGCTTTTTTTGCCTCTGAAAAAACTTCTCTACAGGGTCTTTACTCTCCTAGCTTATTTGACCAGTATAATGAACACACTAATCCAAAATCTAGGCAAGTTTTGTGGGCCAGACCGTTGCTGATGGAAAACTGGGGTCATCCATGCACAACCACTGATTTGTGTCCCCTGGCAATCTGGCTTACACAAAATGAGATAAAATGGGTTTTTTAAAAGATATTTCAGAAAAGACTTGGGAATGACCTTCTCAGCCTGACACAAACTCAATTTTGCTGTCATCCTTCTCAGTGAAACATCCCCATAAGACATGATGCCCCACAAGATGTCAAAGGAAGGAGGCGCTGGTCCCAGCAGACCAGCTGGAGACCTGCATCTGCATCTCCCTCACCCCCGTGTAGATCCTCAGTTGTTAAGAGTACAGCTGAGATTAGGTTTCAGACTTTCTTCCCATAAGAAACATTCATCTGGCTGCTTCTCTTTTAACCAGCAGTCAAGTTCAAAAATTAGAGAGAGCTGGTATGCAGAGACCTAGAACCAGCTTACCCATGCATCGCTTCCTAGGGAACGGGGCTAAAAAGGAGGAATACAGAAGAACCTCACTATATCTATATCCATGGATTGAACTTCAGGCAAACCAGCAAGGCAGAAATGCCTCACGTCTGAGTTCTGCTGTCAGCCATATTTAGTGAAGGACTGTCTTATCTGAGACACCTCAGCTGATCCCAGGTACAGCAGAATCACATATGAAATAGAAATCTCACGAAGGGCTTGAAGACCAGGAACATGAAACATTCACCTACTGGAAACTGTCCTGAGAACCATGCAACTGGACTTACCCTGCATTTTCAAATGAAACAGTTACCCATTAGGCAATACAGACCCTGTCAAACAAAGCTGAGTTTACTGATTTTTTTACAAATAATAGTAAAAATAAAAGTTTTTTTTRATAATACCAAACCATTTTGTTTTAGTAAAGTTCCAAACCATAAGAAAGTGTTATTTATTCACATGTATCCACAGAAATTATAAAGTTACTCACAGGAAATGAATTTCTGGTTTCTGACTTTCTCTAAACCAAGATCTGATCTCAGTTGTCCCCTCTTGGCTACGTAATGACACAGACAAAATAAGACAAGAATGGTCAGTTACTGTGATCAAGTCAACAGCACCACTTTAAATTCAGATAGAAACCAAATCTGATTCACCATAAAGCCTACTGTGTGTTATCTCAGGGCTCTTTCTGGGACAGGAAAGTGTCAATCCTTCACAACCCTGGCTGGAGGACTCAGAGCATGTCAGCTGAAGAAGTAGGATCAAAACGACAATCAGGAGGGTGACGGGTCTTGCTGGGATGACAGGCAGGGCGTGCATGTGGAGTGAGCACATACATGTGTACTCTGTTGCCCCTAAACTCCCTGCTGTCCCCTTTCTTGTGAGCCAGCAGGGCACCGAGCCCGCTGAGAGGACTGACTTGTGCAATTTCAATGCCCTTCAGYGACGCGCAAGAACAGAGCCGACAGGAGAGCAGAGGGGATGGGACATCGCAAGGCTGCTGTTTATTTGCATAGCTGTGAAGCCCATGATTTGCTCACACCGTGTGATTCAGGGACCAGCAATTTCAGATTTTATACTGACAATGCTTTATAGCAAGTATTCTCAGGAGGTCTCTCTTCAGGGACCACCACGCTCTAATTGCAAAGCAAAGCCATAGGTGCCTTCAAGGTCCTGCTTAGAATCATAGAAATCCCACTATAGGACATTAGTCAGGGGAAACATCAACGTATCATCCCAGACCTGTCCCATTCCCCATTACTCACTCATACAGAGCTTCTGCAACTTTTCCTGGCATTGTGGGGAGCAAGGTGGTAGTAACAAGTCTGTAGTTACCTGGAGGCTTCCCTCAAACAGGGCAATCAATAAGCAAAATATGTCCCTGTTCTCAGTGACAGCCAACAGACAGAGGTAATGCAGAAATCTGTGAGATGGGCCACTTTCCCCAGTGACCCAAATCCCTGAAGTCCTGCTTCCTCCCACCACAAAATGTCCCCAAAGCTACCATGCGAGAGAGAGCTTCCCATGAGGAAGACCCAAATGCCCGCTTCTCTTCCCCCCTGAATTCCCCTAGATGTCCACATCCAAATCCTTAACCCTTAACAGCTACGTTTGTAGTAATTTACAGTAAATAGTGAAACACACCTCTTGATACACAGTGTTTCATATTCAAAAGTGGCACCAACAAGCTTTTCCTAGTTTAATCTTGCAAAGGAACTGTGCAGAAGTACATCATTATTTTCTGAGATAAAGTGATTAGGAAGTGTCCCCATGGCTCTAATGTGCACACATAAATCAACACATAAAGATAGATTAAAAAGGCAACACCAAAAAAGAGTAACAAGGATCATGTGCTTATGTTGGCTGTTTTGCTTGTAAAGACATTTTTAACTTCATTTAGAAATGCCTCCCTCTCTCTTTCTGAATACACAAGTGCGGGACATTCAAAAAGAAGTCCTGGTTAGCAGGATCCAGTTTGCAAAGGGAGCTATTGGCAAGCAGATTTCAGAGACCATATTATTCTTATGAGTCACTTTGTCTGCTGCAAAATTATTCCAATGAAAAGATTTTTTTTTTTTTGAGGTGAAGCGCAATTAAGGTTGACCTCCTTTGCTTAAATTAAACAGGAGTGAAATGAAGAATCTGACTCATTCCTCTAATTTTACAGGCTCAATAGTAATCTAGCCACGCTATTCATTTAGAGAAACCATTAATTTTGCTATGTGGCTGAAACTAGAAGGCCTCAGCTTTCTTTCTCTCACTTTTCCCCCCTCTTTTTGCTCTTTGTCTGTGCACCTGTTTGCACCACTTTACCATCCCATTTGAAAAACTTTGGGTAATCCTCTGGCACTAACCCTGGTGTGATAATACTTCTGTTATTCAGCAGCATAATTACAAAGGACAACAAAGATAAAACATGTCTTTCACTTCTGCTGTGAATATGTCAGTTTTGCCAGTCTTCAAGGTGAATGATTTCTAAAACCTTCTGTATTTAATGTTAATCTAAATTCTTCACACAATGAAACTTCCAGAACCTTAGGGAAAAATGGTTACTTTTGACACATCAAAGTGAATGCTAATGGTCAAAACTTTTACAGCAGCTCTCTTAGTAGCAGCACCTTCTCCAAAACACTTTATGAACCTTGATGAACGGACCTGCTCAGAGACAGCTTAGTATTAGATCTTGCTTTGACAAGGGGAAGCAACGGCAGAGGGAATTTAAATGCTGGGGCCAGGTAACAAGCCAGTGGCAAAGGCAGAAACAAAATCTTTAACTGTTGCATCATAATCCTTTGGGTCTGGATAATGTTACTAGAATTTACCAGTCGGGTGCTGTTTGCTTTCTTCCAATACTTTTTGGAGAACTTCAACTAACTAATCTTCCATCTGCAAGAAAGTTTGCTACCCACTAAATGTGTGGAAAGATCAAAAAGACAACATTAAATATTACCTAGTTGCCTGATTAGGGAAAGTCAGCATCTTCACACCTATTTTCCCCTCCCCGCTTTGACCCTCAACAGGGAAGGTCAAGCTTTGCTCCGTTTCGTGTTGCATAGCAGGTTTAGATTCATTGGGGCTGGTATCAAGGGGGAAGAGTCCTGGTGGTGTGGGTCTCTCCTGACGAACTCCAGCCTGGCAGCCACTCTTGTTAAACTCACAGGAGCATTTGCCTGAATGTCTTATGTGGGTGCAATGGCTGAAAGATGACCCAAGAAGAAACCTCATTCAAACAGGCAGGCAACAGGGAGCTCATGGAGGGCTATAAAACAAGATAAATTACCCCGTGCTCTCTTTTCAATAGCCTAAACAGATCACCTAAGTTTAGAACCAGTTTTTCTCCTCCACATGCATATCGCCACAGGATAGACAAATGTTGTTCCCTTATGTTCCTCTGGCTTGTTTTTTTAATTTTTCTTAGACTGCTGAGCTATTTGGGGCAGGACAGCTGTTCTAGACCTATGCTTAGCTCTGGGCCTATGGCTAGACACGGTGATTATACAGTGATGACAACAGTAGCAAATTTGACCTGCAAAAGAAATGGGTTCCATTTTTTGGGTGGGGAGTTTATCTGAAAGCATCTGAAAGCACTCCCATGCTTTAAGAGCACCTGCCAGCAGCTCAGATCAGACTCCTACCTCGTGCCCTAAAACCTTCCCCACTGAATCACAAATTAGCACACACCCTCAGCGAATCTTTAAAATATTTGTCAATTTTTCTGGCACCTTTGCCCAGCTGTAACAACATATTTTTTTGCTTGTTTTTACTTCTACCCAAACATAGCCAAATGCTTGTCATCCATGCCTGGGCCTCCCTCAAACCTGGTAGCAGACAARAAGTGCAATTTCCAGCAGCACTGACTAGAGCTCATGAAACTGAGACTGAGAACTGAGGATAACCAGTAGAGCTCCTTGACCCCCGACTATCTCACCTAACAACTCCATGGACACACTGAACCTAAAGAGTGACAAGAAGAGTCACAGAGAGACCCCAAGGACAGCGCTTGCAGGACAAGAGCCAGCCCAGCACAGACAGCCTCTTGTGATCTCTGAGACAGAAGAATAAAATTATCGGTCAGTGCCTAGAAGCATGTCAACCRTATCGTGTGGTCCAAGTCAGCAGGGAGAGCTTTGTGCACGCTCAAGATCATATCCCCCAGAGAGACTGAATAAGGCCTAAGGAAAAGAAAGACATCTTCAGTCTGTTCTTCACAAACTTCTCAACAATCTTTTTAGCCAAAATAGGAAAATCGTTATACAGGAACAATAATTAGCCACATTGTCAGCAAAAGCTAAGACAAAACAGAGGGAAAGATTAACCTCTCCAGCTATGGGTTTTGGTCTTCACAGCCCGTCCCAGCACCTCGGATTGCTCTGTTACAACATCTAGCCTAAATCCAACTATATGCAGTGGAGAACAGATCTCCATATATTCTTTGCAATACTTGCAGAAAGGCAGTGATCATTTCGAATTCCTGTCATTTTCTGCCTGAGGAAACATGGTGTTTCCTCACAATGACAGCTGTTCRGCACCAGCTAATCTGGTTTAACTAAGATGTCCAATGTTCAGATCAAATTTGCTGATCAAGAGTTTGTGGGTGATAGGTATAGATTAAAAAAAAAATTCATTTTTCTTTCCATGCAGCTACAGCACAATAATTAAAGCATGCTTATGAGCCTTTCAGTCAATGCTGATGTAACACTTCCACCTCTGGATGGTGATACCCTCTCCTCTGAATCAAACAGTTACCAGTCCTGTGTACACAACATGAGCTGAGGGCTCAAAAGGTAGAAGAGCAAAAACTTTGTGGAGATGGTAAGAAGCCTTCTCTGGCTCTCTACACTCAGAAGACAAAGAGGATGCCTGGGCACCCTTCAGTGAGARCTGAAAATAAAAAAATCTTCATACACCAGTCCTGAGTAATCTCCAGGGTGCTCCCCTAGAGCTCTCTGAGGTAACTCAAATGGCATTAGTTGACCGAGATAGACAGACTGTAAGATCAGTAGTTGAGGTCATAGTCTGGAGTGACAGATCCTCATCATAATAGATAAAACATTCATTTGTCCCACTCTCACATTGACCATGGGATTGACAATGCGTTTCAATGTCTGAATCAAGACAGAAACTATCTAGGTTTGCAGCTTASTGTCCATGAAATCTTGAAATGCATAAAAAAATTATCCTGAGGGGAACACAAATAGCCTGTGTTCATATCAATTCAGTGAGGACCCTTCCAAGGTCAAGCAAGAATAACATCTTCTGCACAAAGCGGCAGAAGAGAAACTAAATGAATTCTCTGTACGCAGGTTCCTCAGGTGAAGAATGTAGATTATTTTGTGGAAGGGCATATTTTCAAAGTTTCGATTTAATTAGGATAATTTTCTAACAGTTTGGCTGCTTRTCAGAATCTCGTCAGGATAGAAATTGGGCAAAAATCCTTCTAGAACAGACCTTATTGTAAGAGATCTTTCATTCCATGGTCCTAGCCAGCTGGAAACACTGTGAATAGCCTCTTCAATGATATTTCAGTCTCCTGCTTTTGGACCCAGCTGAAACCAGGAAGTGCAGTGAAACCATAAATACCATTAAAAGACAGAGAGGGAGAAAGATTAACCAGATTTTGGCAAACCTCCAAAACTCTGCATTTCAGTTTGGGGCAAAGGTTCAGGCTGGTTTTCCCAGATCAGTTCGTCCACCGTAGTTATTTTCTGCTCTTACGTGGTATAAAGTGCATTTGCTTACCTTTCACTCCCTTATACACCAGGCACTGCTCATACTCCTTATACATCAGGCAATGTGTGCGCAAAAAGAGCAAGAGGACTGAAATCATGGCAAGACTCCACAGCTAATTTGGGATCAGAAATAGTGGGCGGGAGAAGCTGATTCCAGCTGCAAGGGGTTATATGGAAATATCCCTCTCCATTTTTCAAAGTCCTGTCCCATGTAGCACTGTTGTTCATTAATTAGAAATTATAATATGTATTATTGATCACAAATGAATGGAGAAATTCATTGCATAGGCCTGCTGAGAGAAAAAAAAAAAAGGCATAAGGCCCTTTGGTTTTTGTTCTGGTTGTTAACGGGGAGAGGGGTGAGGAGGGGTCCGTTCCCACTCACCCGGTCCTGTGTCCCAGGAGTCAGGCACATGGCAGGAGTCAGCAGGAGCAAGGAAGAAGGGCTAGTTACCCCTTAGCCTCCTGGGTTTTCAAACAGCTATCCAAATGCCTATTGAGCACAAGTATAAGTACTCTCCTGAGCAGAGATCGGTGTCTGCTCCTAAGTTTAGAGACAAATTCTTTCCAGGTGCTGAGCAGCTCCTGCACAGACAGAGTGCCTTCAGCACCCAGCCTCAAACTGCAGTGTGGGGCACTGCCGCAATATTTGAAATTGTCTTGTAAGATCATCTGAATGGGATAAACTGACTACACTAGAGCCCAAAGGGCTCCTGTGAAAGTATGGCCACAGATGTTGAGCATACCTCACACCACCGCTGAAAGAATACAGAGTGGACAGACACATCCGGAATAGACCGAGGCAACATCAACAAAAATAGCAGGTAGAAAGCAGCGTATGATTTTTCAGAAATGATTTTCAGACAAATACATCCACTTTTCCTTTTGGGGGTGGGGGTGGGAGGGAAGCGAGCTGCTCGTCCTTTAGAAACAGTGCTGGTATTATTCCTGCTGCCAACCAAACCACTTAAGCTACAGAACCTTTGCAGTACCACAAGTGTAATACAAAAAACAACCAAAAACCACTTACTTCCTTTTTTCCCCCCTGAGTATTGACATTCTTGTGCAGTATTAGGAGAGCTAATTTAGCTTCCAGTTCTAAGAATTTTTGAATCTATAGCCAGTAATTATTTGCATTCAGGGGTACAAAAGAGGAAAACAAAGCCCACAAATTCTAGCACATTCATGTGGGATTGGGAGTTGAATTAGGATCCTCACACCCCATTGAATTATCGGCCCCCCTATTAGAGCCTTATTAAAATGGTAATGATTATAATGCCAGTCATAGGCAGGCTGTCGCACCTGTCAAAAAAAATACCCCGATTATCCTGTTCATTCAACTGTCTGGCACTCGAATCTGTGTCTCAGGTTTACTATTCTGTGAAGTTTTTCTTTTTCTTTCTTTTTTTTCCTTTTTATGAGGAAAAAGAAAAGATACAAGAACAAACACTTCCACAAAGGTGATAAAAAATCCCCTCTAATTTAGCACATCTACTACCCATGTGATGTTATGGTATCTAGGACAGGAATCTGAGGAAATAGATACTATTTCACTGGATTTCTCTGTAGTGAGGAAGAATACAGAGGGCTACACTAAAATCTCTTTATAAAAAGGAACATTGGTTTTTAAGAACAAAAAGAACAATTGTCCTTCCTCCTTCCACATATGCACACATCATTTCTACACACAGCCAGGATTATGTTACTCAGAGCAGTAAAATCTTTCTTCACATAGAAAATAAACTCCTCGGATGGTTTAAAGGGACAGTCGTCAAAAGACCAACATTAGGCTCCGTCTACAAGCTTTACTACTGAAGAAACCGTATTCAGTCATTTTCTCCTTTAAAATTAGTGAAAACATAATTTGAACTAAGCAGCACAAATCTAGCGTCTAATCCTGAACACACATTTAGTAAAAGGGCACTGAGGCTTGGAGACTTCAGCCAGCTTTCAATTTTAAATCCTACAGGGATTATTCCAATTGCTGTTGTTAACAGCAAGAACAACAATAATTTTAATAATAATGAAAAGACACATAGATACTTGGCTTCCTCCAAAGTAGAAAACAAGTAGAAACAGCGCGCACAGGTTCCTGAGAATTTTAACTGATAATCAGATGGAGAGAAGATTAAACATTTTCCACCCTATTCAAAAGATGCCTTTCCCCTTTCCTCTACCCCAGTTGTATGACTTTGTCGAATACCACAGTATAAAAGAATGTCAGTGGAAGAGCATTTAGGGGCTGAATGCCTTCAATAGCATCTGAGACAGATGCTGTGTCACTAAGTGCCCGGGACCCTTGGGGAAATGGAGCAACCAACAAAAGACCGGTTGGGTTCTGTTTGTTTTGGTTTGTTCCAGAAAAACATTTTTGATGAAACATAAAAAAAAGCTAGGGTTTTCTTAGCATTGGGAATAAAGAAACATGTAAGAACTGCACTTAACAGGCGTCAGCTCCTGAGCGCGTGAAGCACTAGATTTGATCCTGTTATCACTGAAGTAACCAGAAAAAAATCCCTTTATTTTAGAAGCTCACCTATTAACTTGCATAATGATTCCCACTCCAAGATGATAGGGATTGTAGCTACACTTTGGTAGAAAGAGCCCCTAAACATTGTTATTATTTAAGCCATTCATTGTGTTTCTAAGTATGATTTTTCTGAGCTCACAACAACTCAAAGAATATTTCTTAACGTGCAAAGGAACAGAATTTGAAAGGCTGTTGTAGTGAAAAACACGAAGTGACCATAGAATTGTGGCCAATAAACGAGTGAGCTAACAGTGTGCAGCTGCTGCCTATCACCTCCTCGGTCTGAACACACACATATTTTTATTTTTGGACCTGATGCTCCTCAATATTCTGTTTTTTACTTTTTTAGATGATAAATACTTAACAGTATAGATACTGCTTGTTCAGTGCCTGCAAAGGGAGCACTGTGCCTTAAAGAGGGCTTTGGGTTCTTTAATGATGCAGTGATTCCTTTTTTCAAAACTCCAGTTATCTCCATGTGAGTAGAGCTGGGCCAAGCCTGGGCACTTCCAGAAATCCTGTCTATAAATAGTCACAATCACTTAACCCAAAATCCCTCAGTGCCCACACAATCAGAGACATCTGAACAACGTGGTTGAACAGTGAGAAATAAGCAGCCTACACACATTTCCATTCTCCACTCCAAAATTCAGGGGGGCAACCAGAAGGCTGAAGCAGCCTTCAGATCAAATTCAAGCAGCTTGAAGCTCACCTGAGTTTTTGTAAAGGGTTAAGGATGCTCTGAGACCATACCACTAACCTCATAGCACGTGCTGCCCTGACTCTGCTGCCTACTCACTTTTTCTTGCCTTAACTTGCCTCTGCCAGCTCAGAGCTCCCCCCTCCCCCCTGTATCCTTACTGTCCGAATTGCTGGAATGAAGATCCTCACTCCTTCATGCTGTCCTCAGGAGAGCCGTAGCACTCAAACTGACAGCAGGGAGCTGCAAGCTCCTGGGGGAACGAGAGAGGCTATAGAGGCTGGGGAGTCTGGGACAGGATGGACGCAGGTACTGCCTGACTGTATTTCTGCAGGTGACACATTGCTTGGACCTGGTGAGGACCAGCTGAGGCAGTGGGACCACAAGCTGTTTCCCCAACACAGGGCAGGCAGAGAGCCCCGGGGTGAGAGAAGACGACAGAAAAGGACAAAGGAGAGAAGAGGGTGCACCTCATCTCAGACGCTTCAATCAAACAGCTGCAACAAAATTCAGCAAATTAACTTCTGGAAGCATTACTGAGAGAAAGCCAGAACTGATAAAACACTACCATAGCAATGGCGACAAACAGTTCCACCAAGAAGGGTCTCAAGACCATTTCACTGACGGCTCACTCACCCAGAAATCGCCTGGGAGTGATCAGAATGTGAATATTTAAGGAGATGCTCCAGGTTGCATCCTCCTCTTTCAGTCATTTTCCTGCTTGAATTTCACCAACATTCATGTGGTTCTGTGGCTTTTCATTTTGAGTGAATGAGTGTTGCCACCCTTGTTGATGTGGTAGCTAGAGAAACTATCCATTCCTTCAAAAAAATCCTCAGCCAGAAACAGGCCACCTACCCATTATTAGCCGGGGTTACCAGTTAAAAACGTATGAAGGGAATCACATGAATGGAGGGCAGTGTGCATGTTTTATTAGTTTGAACAACAAGGGAATAGATGGATGAAAGATAAGGTAATGATTTGTGACAGGGGTCCAAAATTTGATTTCAACAATTAAATTACCCTTCTAAGAGATCCCCAAGGAAATCTATTAAAATACCATCTTCCCCTATCCCCAAAGTATACAAAAGCTGCCTAGTAACTGTCCAGTATCACTTCCTTTGTGACATGTTGGATGATTCCCAAGACAAAAACCATATGCTGTCCGATGAATGGTAGAGCAATCAACAAGGAAAGGCTATTCTTTAAGTTACTTGCTCAAAAAAAAAAAAAAAAAGCTAACAAACAGCTATGCGACAAAGTTTGTGCTAGAAACATAGGGTTTGGTTTTGCTCCTTAGTTTTTCACTGGATAATCAGAATTACTCCCAAGTCAGAAAAAGCAACATCATACCCCTAGAAAGTGTGAGGGGAATTGCACTTTTGAGACCATGAAAGCTCTGCACCAAAGGCAATCCCCCGTGTTCAGAGGAGCATGCAGCAGCAAAAACTGGGTTGGCTCATGTTTGATCAACAATTAACCCTTTTATCAGTTCCCTAGGACTGGTATTGAAGCCTAAGCTTTCCCTCTTACCACCACTCTCTAGCTGTCTTACATTGTTGTTATACCTAAGGTTACCCCTACTTCATAAATATTGCTATTTAAACCTAGGAGCTCCAGATGTGAAGCATGGAAGAGATATCAACAGAAGGAAGTAGAATGAACTTCTGCAACATGGTAGAGGTAAGGGAGATTTTTATTTGACTCAACCTAGGTATAACTTTTGGGCCTAAAAATAACACTTCCAGCCAAATGTGGAATGCAAAGCAAGACGTTGAGCAATAAAGGACTTAGGTTCTTACATACCTACGTCGCATCTCAGGTGCTCAATTTACTTACCACTGAATAATGTATCTGGTGATGACAAGAAAAGAAGCCATGGTGCAGTTGTGGCATTTTGAAGTACCAGCGTGGTATCTGATACTGGAAATCAGCATCATGTACTGATGTCATCAGTATCAGGGACAAAGCCTGCCCCCAGCCAGTTGCTCAATAGAGTTCAGAATACTTCCCCACATGCTATTTTTGATGTTTTCCGTACTTTCATTCTAAATTATATTAAAAAAACAACTTTCAGTCATTGACTCTATATAGTGAAACATTCTATGTTCAGATGTGATTTTGGAAGCTGTGAAGAAAAAGCATTTTTTAAAGAGAAACCCCCACTTTGAGGGGCAAGCACATCTCTCGGTTTACTGCTTTGTCCACATGCATGTCCCAAATCCATAAAGTTAGGCATTCACATAACTTTCACTGTATTTCTCTTTCAGAATAACCAAAACTCATTGCAATGTACAAAATTATAAGCAAATGAGCAGTTTATGTTTAGGCAGATGCATACAGTTAAGTCTTTGCAGGACCTGGACTTGAGAGGAGATCTGGTAGAGAGCTGTAGAGGACTACATGAAACTCAGAGGGGAGCTTTGTGAAGAGCACCAGAATGCTTTACCTACCCAGCCTGGCACATTTTCAATTCCAAGGCCTTCAAGTCCATGCAGCTAATCAACAATCTCATAAAACTGCTGCAAAATTCAAAAACAACAAAAAAAAGAAAGACATTTTTACATACCATGATTCCCCTTCTCTTAGAGAAAACTTCCAACTTTTAGAAAAAATAAAGACATTTCAGAGGCTGCTATCTATACTTTTTCCAGATACAGTTTTCCTTCTATATTATTACTTATGATCCTGAAGCCAAAACCCCAGATCTGAACAACTGCTCAAACCCTTCTTCAGTCTGGCCCCAAGTCTAGTTAGCATTCAGTTCAGAATATCCTGCTTTGACTGTGAAAAGGAGCAGTTACCTCTTTCATAAGCTGCTTTAGAGAGGGGGGAAAAAAAAGGAAGAAAAGAAAAAAGAAAAATTCTGTCCTTGAAAGGCTTGAATAGATGCATACCATTATGGCTCCAGGAGGAGTGACTGGGGCAAGTACCTGAAAACATATTGAGGCCAAAATCCCATGTGATTTACCCAAGTCAGGATTTTGCTCCGTTGCTCCACAAGACACATCTGCATCTAAGTTCTGCAAAGCCACTGCCTAACCCCAGGGACAGGTGGGGTCCCTGTCCTAGTATTTCTAAGGATCCCTAAAGATGTTGTGTTGAGCATGGGCATGCCCATTTAAGTCCTGGCAGCTGGAATGCACTTAGCTTACAACTAAACCTGCTGAGATTCCTTGTTGTGATGTTCTCCTGCTTACCTTGTCTGCAAGACTTGACAATCGGTGTTCCCTGTGCCCGTCTACCAGATCAGCCACACACAAAATGCCGCAAGGGGGTATTTCTAGCCTATATGGTTTCCCACTTAGCTTTTGTGGTTTCCATTCTTGCCTGCCTTTGCCTCCTCAGTCTTACTTACACAGCTTCCGCACCTAACTTGGGGCTGTGGATGCCCCTGGATGATGAATACTCTGGGCCCTTGAAGGTGCAAGGTTCAGTTTATGGACATAGCTGTGAGTCCTTCACTCAACAAATCCCTGCATGGGGGCCTGCTGTAGCTGGGACTTTGACTTCATGGTATTTATTTTACTGTGCTTCATAAAGATTTTACCGCTGGTGATGACTCACCCAACAGTTATATGTGGTAATTACCAGGACAACTGGAACTCAAGGTTTTCATGCAAGAGTTTGACTCCTCACAGTTGAATATACCACACATGAATGAAATCAGTGGGATTATTCCAGCCTAGTTTCAAAGTAAGACCAGATCAGGCTCATTAATTCATACTCAAACTGTAAACAGCACTGAAGCATACTGCAGGCAGTTGTTTTACTTTGAGTATTCCTGCTTTACACCACGGGAGGCAAGAAGAAACACCTGCCCTGCTGCAGTATCGCTTGGGTGTAACTATACCGAAATCAAGAGAGAAACAAACAATAGATAACTAGGAATTACACACTAGCCTGCTTTCCAGAGTTAGTCCCTTACGCATTCAGCAGGTCTTAATGTGATAACAGGAAACCCAGTATTTACAAAATTAGTGGTTTGTGACTGTTTTTGAATGGCAATGATCACATAAAACATGGCCTAAAAATGTTCACAGTGTTTTCCATTACCTTTGATGGTGGAGACCGCTGTAGCTCTACACCCAAAACTTTTACCAGGAAATGAGTTTGATAGGCATGCAATACTTCTTGCTACTTTTATAACAGCCTGGACCATATAGTGAGTACTGTCCTGTTGGGAAAAAAGAGTAAAGCAGTTAAATTTTTTTTTCATTCTGATTATTGTAACAGGCAAAAAGAGAACTCTCTAGTCGATATACAGTGGACAGTGGAATAGGAGATCACTTCTAGGTGCTTGTACTGAAAAGCACCTTTTGCCATGATTGTGGTTTACAACAAACATAATGTTCCAGTGACAGACAAAAAAAATCACCTTTACTTTTCTTATGAACACTTTTTGTCCCTTTGTAACTTCCTGGCTTGCTACAATGACCAGGAAGAGACTGTAGGATACCCACAGGGATTTCCAAATGATCCTAAAATCAAATCCCTTTGACTAGGATTCAGCCATTAGTCCTTACTCAGGCAAAATCAACCCAATGTAAACTCCATGAAACAGCACACGGTAAGGAAGAGGTGGAAGTGTCCAGCAAGCTCTCTGCCATGTCCTGAGCAAACATCTGATGGCACTGTTATGCTCTGTGGTCACAGTGCACTCTTTCCGCATCACCCGAAGTGGAGCATTTGAAGGATGCTTTGGGTGTATTGAGCATGTCCGGACAGGAGCCAGTACACAATAAATGAATGTCTGTTTTGCCCGGCATTCAAGCAGGCAGGATTCAGCCACGTCACTTCAGATGCAGCGAAGAGCATGATACTGTAAAAGTAATACACCAAAATAAACTGGAACACACACGCTCTAGCTTTGATTCTCATCTCTGACCTTTACCGTGTGACCCTGGTAAAATCACTGCACCTTCAGGTCTCAAGTTTCCAGGTGTAAAACATCCATTCAATCCCCATTTAGCACAACAGGGGCTAAATGCTAACCTAATACAAATAACAAGCAGCGGGTGTACGCTTCCAGTGAGCCTTTTGCCAGTCATGTTTCCAGTAACCAGGAAGAAATGCTGGTTATTCCCATGAATGGAAGGAGGAGACAGGGTCTGGGGAGCTCACGCAGGGGCACCCTGTTCCTGTGCCTCCCAGAACCCAGAGACACAAGAGCTGCCTGTGCCTCCTCACAAAGCCAAGGGACCGTTTCCAAATCGCTGAGCCAAAAGTGTGATTACACTTTTTTGGACACACCTCCATTTCCCCGGTTGCTCCTTTCTACACCTCTTGTTCCAGCGGCAATCTCATTGTCTCTTATCTCCCCTCCACAGGATCTTTTCTTGTTTTAGCCAGAGCGATGTTGGGTTTTATTTCCTCTTCTTTCCCTCCGTCCAGCCCCCTCGCCGCACCCCCCAACCACCATTCTGTGCATTTGCAACAAAAGTGTAAACTTCGGAAACTATTTGTATTTCATCGACATTCACACATTATGCCAAAACGATGGCCCAAAAGTTTGGCGGGTAATCTCAACCCCAGAATTCGTGAGCTGATGATGAATGGCTGTGAAGCCTTTGTGATTGCTCAGGCTCCATTGTGGCCGGAACAATGGAGGAGGACACAAGTCTGGCTCAGGAGAGCAACGGATAAAACTGTTGGGGAGAATGGCGGGCTCCTGCCGACATGACCACTTGTTGACATTGAAAGGATTCAAAAACAAGTGAGCAGAAACAGAAACGATTCTGTTCGGCAAGGCTATTAGTTGCAACGTGTGGCAGTGGAGCGGTCACTCCTGATGTGTTTCCTCGCTAATGAGTCCTGAATGCCCTATTAAACTGGGATGCTATAGGCCCAGCGCCACTGGGGCAATGCTATGCATGAACGACTCCCCCAGCACCTATTGGCTGCCTGCATGAAGGAAGCAACTGGCAACACTCAGATTTAAACAGGGCTGACAGTACAGTTAAATGATCATTAATTAGAGTTGCTGAACGGATAGGGACTCAAAGCAATTCTTAATGACAAGATAACAGTCTAGCATTACTCAGCTTTGAGCAAGTTCAAGCTTGCACCGCATCTCGGTCTTTGTACTGTACAGATGGGTGTCAAATTGATTTTGGTTTCATTCGTATGTTCACAAATCATAAGAAATCCTGACTGTGTGTTGAGGCAGTACTAGAGATTTTTATATGCAAATATGAAAATAACCCTGTGTCAAAAATAGATTTTATGCAGAAAAGCTCACATTAGAAAAAGGAAAAGAGAACAGTAAAAAGAATCACTCATCTATTTAACATGTTTGGAAATGAATCCATAAAGAAGCCACCACTCACCCTTTTTATGTGCTCTTTCACCAGCCTCTCTCCCCAGTACTTAACATGCTCTAGTCATCCAACCTTACAACTCAAACCCCTGGTTTGCTTGATCAGTCACTGAATACTTATCTGGGAAAATAAGAGAAGCAGCATCAAAGTATCAAGCATTAGAAGCAAAAAGTCAGAAGGAGAAATGAACTCTCTGGCTTGAGGGCATCATCCCCATCAGCTGGCTTGGGAAGAGCCTTTCCCCAAGAGCACATTATCTCCTAATCACCAGCTTCTGGGCTGGTTGCATCATTCTGTGAAACAACATGTACGGCCCCTTCTTGCAACAGGATATTGGATTAGCACGTGTCTGATTTCCTATAAGAAATCCCATTCCCTGAAGCCTATTGTAGACCATATATTCTTATGGCGCAGTATAAATGCTTCATAAATGCACAGTACAGTTCCTAAAGGCTTAYAGGCCCAGGGCACTTGTGCAAGTTCTCCCACCACGGATTGAAGTGGTGAAACAAACAACGTGTATTTGTGACTAGAATAGTGAAGATCAAAGTATTTGGCAGTGTATTTTTATTTGGCATTGAGGGTTTTGTTAGTATGTATTCTTAAACTGTGGAAAGCATATTGCAATAACAACTTTAGTTCCACAGTAGGTTACATAGGATTGTATGTATATACGTGACACAGTGAACTAAGAGTAAGTTTCTTGAATAAAACATAAGATTACATAAACTCTTAATAGTACATTATTCTGAAACTTCTTACAAATCTTTTTGCACATTTTAAGGAATAAAGATATTGTAGAGAGGGAGGTAGATCATGGTTATGATGAGAGAGATTGTTGCAGATTGTTGAGAAACTCACTTCAGCAATTATTCATATTTTACATTAAATTCTGCAATATGATGCATACAATATAACATGATTATATTATATGACTCTTAAAACATCTCCATATAGCATCTAATACAAGAGGGCCCTGGTCCAGAGGGTTTCTGAGTCATGACTGAATGCAATTGCCAGGTAAACAAATTTTTGCTTTCATCTCTTCCCTCCTCCTCCCTGTTCAAGGGAGTAGCCTTTTTAAAGGAAATAACAATGTCACGGTAGGTGTTACCATATCATCTAAGAAATGTGTCATTGTTCTTATCTGCTTTTATTTTTTTTATGGCAGATTTTCTCTGTTGTTTTTTTTCTTCTTTTCCTTTGCAAATTAGGCAGTGAAAGCCTAAGAAAAGAGAGAAGGATCCTTTGCTCTAAGTGAATGATCTTATGATGTGGGCCATATCAGTGACTAGAGTCGTACCAATTATAGACTGCCAGTGCTAGTGCCATACAGCCACTAGCTGCTTCACATGCAGGCTCTGCATGTATGTGTGTGTGTATGTGTGCATGTGCATGCACATGCACATACATCTTTGTAAGCCTTATTGTTAGGAGGGATATGTCAGTAAAGGGTAATAGCAGGAAAAGAAGAAAAAAAAAAAACATATAGCAAACTTAAGCATTTAGTTTCATCAGAAAGCTATATTCCTTTCAAACTCTTAATATGGGCACAATAAACTTGTTGGGCCCACCCTGCCTCCCCCAGCACACGCAATCCAGATTCAGACTATTAATTTCTCTGAAGGGAAAGGAGGTAAATGACAGTCAGGCCTGGGATTATGGGAGGAAGCTGGTTTTCTCTTTGGCAGTGGGGTAGCAGCATTACTCCACGATCACTGCTGAGGTGCAAAACTACTTGTGAAATGGCATATTGCTTAATGGGTTCCAAATCTTGCTTTTCCAAGGTAAAGAGGAACCAGAAAGGTGCTAAAGCAAAAGGACAGTATTACCTTTCAGGTAATGAGAGTCTCATCATGTTTCACTGACCAACAGGAGGTGGGGAGAGGAGGATGAAGCAGACTCTCTCCCTACCTCCCTCTTTATCCCCCCTTCTTCCCCCAACAGTGCCACCAGCAACCCTTTCAGCACACCCAGACTTGGCTGTAGAGAGTGATGGACTTACACATTTTGATCCATTAAATGCTGGCCGAGGGCATGGCAAAACTCACTCTGACATCATGAGGTTGGGGGTCTATTTTACACGAGCAGCAGGTGGTCAGCCTCTTTGTCTGGCAGGAAAGGCAGCCTATCTACATCAAATTCCAGCACTGAGACTCTCAATCAAGTCTGAATTTTCAGATGTCCCAGGAAAATCCGTTCATTAGTTTCTGACTTCTAGGCATTAAAAATAGCCTCAGATAGTAAATCTCAAGATTTGTTGAGCCTGTCATAACTAAGAACACTATTTTTTTTAAATGAACAAATTTTAGGCACCTCCCTGGAACTGTGAAATAACAGGGTTGATTGACAAAGTGAAAACGTAGCCAAAACCCTTGCATTCTTCTAGAGAGACTCACTGATTTTATAATTCTCTGGAGCTTTCCATGATGTATTCTGTGGGGCTTTCCACAAGGCAGATGAAAACATGAGGGGACTCTGTAATAAATATGAGTGGAGGGAGTGACATAGATACGGATTCAGCTGCTTGGGTCTTTATTGCTATTTAAAATTGTTACAGAAACTGAAAGACAACTGTGCCACTGGACACTCTCCTCAGAGAATTTGTAAATCAGCTTGTTGTGGTAATATTTGTGTAATAATCCTTATTTTACTTTTCCAGTTCAGGCTTCCATCACGCAGGTGGTTGCTGCGATGTCCAGAGGTGCCAGCTGAGAGGGGCCCCAGGATGCTGGGCGCAGTATGAACATATAGGCTTTGTTATGTTAAAGCCCACACAATAATTACATCCTCCTCTTGGTAAAGGGACCACTGAAGAGGAGTATTGTGCATTTGCTATTGTCTCTCCCTCCTTTGATGCCTGGGCTGAACTCTCATTAGGCCTAATTGGACGTTTGCAACGTGCCCTCAGTGGAGGATATACCTGTGTGTTCCCCGTGCCCAAGGACTGCCTGGGGAACGGGATGTCTCCTTAGGGGAGGTTTTGGGGCCGCGCTGTGCTGGCCGACTGAAGACCTCCAAGGGCCAGCGCCGCCGGAGCATGGCCGACTCAGCCCCCAGGAGCGGTGGCAGGGCTACAGCTGGGCTGCGTCGGGGTTGAGACCTCAGCCGCAGCAAGGCAGAGCACTACAACGTCCCGGGACCCCCCCTCGCCTGGTCTGGAGTAGGGGAGGGATGCCTGCTCCGAGCACAGTTTGTCCCAGCGGGCTTATTTCCTTCGCTTTTTGTAAAGCAATGTTACAGCTTTCAGGTTGGACTGCGCTTCATCCATGGCATGCAGGCACCCTGTCAGGCTGGGCTTATTTATAACAAAACCAAACAAACCCCGCTCTTTTGCATATGCTGGGGTCTGTTTTAGTTGTTAAGAGGCAGAATAAATAACGTTGCATTTAAGATAAGTTGGGGAGGCAATGTGTGGCCAGCCTTCTTATCCACCCATGTATCTGTTAGATATCTCCTCTGTTGATATAAACCCCGGTGTTCATTTATACTTTGTCTGAAATGAAAACCAAAACAAAAGCAAAAAAACCCACCACTTTTGTCAGGGAATATTCAAAGGAATGTCATGTCAACGAAGTTTCAATGAAAGCAAGGAGCATTCAGATGCATAAAACTATAATGTCTCCAGCCCCAGATACTTCTGTACCATATGGCCAGAGTGAAGCAGATGGGCCGGGTCACAGCGGGAGAAGAGAGGGAGAGACTTGGGATTGTTATCTGACCCAGTGGGCCAACAGTAACAGACTGTCCCCAATGACCGGGCTATTATTATCAGAAAGAGCTGATAAGAATGTGATCCTCACATTTATTTGCCCTCAGGTAGTTCTTATATGTGACGCCTGATCAAAATGACCTTCTTTTTTTTTTTTGCAGATGTTTATTTTGGGGCTGGAACATTTGACTCACAAAGAAGCAGCGGACTGCACTGCATTTGTCTTTTATTGATTTTAGATGCAGGTTATTCCTACCTGTTTACTTGCCTAAAGTTCAGAAAGTGGCTTGTCTAAACAAGATAAATTCAACAACAAATAATACAAAAAGATTTTTTAAAAAAATTATTATTATTGCTGTTACATGGCAGCGTAAACATTAGCCCAGCAAAAACAATGCAGAACAGCATGGTTCCTGTCAGAGAAATCCTGTGATGTCTGATATGATTTCAGCAGGAGATTTCTATGTTACTGTGTTTGTCGGTTAGCTGCCTTGCATTAGCAATAAGAAAAGTTCCCCAAACCATTAAATAGTGATATAGTTACCTRAACATGACATACAAGGAGTTTTGGGGGTATTATTACAAGAAAAGAAAGGTACAAAATTGCATGAAAAATACTTGCATAGCAAAGTTGGAGACAGAAATCAGCTATTTCTGGTTGTGATTCAAAGATGCTAAATATTTCACCAGAGCCACAGAACGGACCCATTAAGGGTAGTTACACTGCAGGTTTTACTTGTGAGTAGAGGTTTCTGTGTTGAATTTTATGGCTCTTCCTCTCAAGCACCTTATAATCCCCAGTTGATCCCCACCTGAAGGAGTAAGTACCGCTATTCTCAACTTTGCACCTAGGAGAACACAGCAGAGAGCTCAGCGCCTGCCCTGTGGTGCAGAGTTCCTGGCCTCCTGGATCCTGGCAGCAGCCCCCCAAATCACAAAACCATCCTTGCTCCCACTGCTGAAGGAGGGACCTCAGCCATGACCATGAGGGACCGATGCTCTCGCTAGAGTCAGGTCCCCCTGTCCTTGCAACAGTGGGCTTCAGATGGCTCTGCAAGACACACAGCGAGCCCAATGGAGCAGTGGGCTTCATGAAGTGTCCAGCTTTCCTTCAGCAACTGGGCTGAAACCAAACTCACTTTATACAGACCGTCCATCAGCCGCCAGACAGTCTTGACTTTTGGTGAGGAGTGACCTTGTCAGCCTCAGATTGGTTACGTGGCAGTGAAAAACACGCTGAACAGTCCCTGTCCTCTGAGACACTGCATGGACCATGGTACATTGCCCTAACCTGTTCCTTTTTTGCCCTCTCATAGGCCCCTACTAAAAATACGAGTGACTGAAACATGTCCCCTGCCCACTTTTGTCTGTGGGCCAGAGATGATGGGGAAAGGTTGTCCTTTCCCATTTGGGGAAGCCAGTACCAGCCATCGGCAGCCACCCACAGCGCTCCTTTTGTGGGGCCACAGGTGGGATTAGCCCACGTGTTGGCACTGGGGAGGGAAGAGCATGCCTCCCTCCCTCCCTTCCTCCCTCCCTCCCTCCCTCTATCCCAGCCCCGCTATGCTGTGCACCCAGAAACAGCTGTGACCTAAGAATGAAACATTTCTTTTTAATGGCTGAAAAAGATCATGTTTCAAGTCTCTCTTTCTACACAAAATAAGAATGAACGAAACTATCGTGTCACTGCTTGGTATCTCCAGCCAGCTGGAACGTTTACCAAGGTTTCTTTTGCCCAAGACTGAATGCTGGAGTTCCTTTTGGGGGAGTTATTTCATAGCTGTGACACTTGGATAAACAATAGGCAGAGACGGAGAAGCCAATTTTACAACAATGATGCCATTTGCTCATTCCATTCTAAGCTATTTTGTAAAAGGAAGATTTTGCTGACCAGACATTGCTGTTTAACCTTAAGCACAACTAACTAGTTATTATGGCTGCAAAGGCAGGAAAGCTCTGTGTCCAGAATCTCCAACCCTTATTAAAATGGCCATTTGGGACACTGTCACTCAAATTAAAACAGAGAGATTTATTGCTGCTAAATGACATTATTAGTGCTCACAGAGCCTAGGCAGATCATTACCACTTGCTGAGCTTGGAGTCGCCGGCTGACCTCTATGTTGCATCCTCTCCTTCATACACCATCCTTGGGAAACTCAACACTTGCATAGAGCCAAGGAGATTTGGCAGGGAGAGGGATGATTTTCTACGTCCCAAAGGTGCAGTGGAGGGTCTCTGGGGTCTCCCTGTATTACAGCACTTACTGCAGGTTGGAGATGTGCTGAGGGAAGGGGTGTGTGTCTGTGTGTATGTGTGCATCTACATAGGGGCAGGGGCAGTGGACAAGGGGTAATCAAGCCCTTCAAAGAGAATTTTGTCCCTCTAGGATAGTCTATACCATTTACCAGTGTTTAAGGCTGTGGGCTAGCTCGGGGTTAGGATCCAATGCAAACTATGGGTGAGCACACATTTTGCTGAGAAATATATACTGTAATTATTCTTTGCAGACTTTATGGGCTGGAATTAAAGTTTTCCACAAGTGGCTTCCAATGGGACAAGTATTCCTAAACTGAAGGAGCATGTGTGGAAAGCCCACCCCTCATCTGTAGGGGTGTCAGAGCACATCTAAGAGGGGAAAGGGGAGGTTTCTGTTGGTTTTCCTCTCCTGGACTTTCCCCTCTGCTGATAACTTGGTAATGGTCCTACTGAATATGAAGGATATTCAAGGTAATTCAAACACTTTTGGGCTAAAAGAAGCCCCTGGAGTCCCTGCTGTGAGCACAGGTGTGAGTGCCATGCCCCAGTGGAGCTGGTGGCCCTGGCATGGGAGACACACAGTACCTACCTCAGCCGTACGCTGCCTGCTCAGAGACATGCCCAGCTCTCTTACACTCCTTGATAAGATTTAGACTGGCATATAAATACGGCATAGTCTCAACAGGAAGCTATGAGAAGTCAAGCTTCAAACTCAACTCTACCTTTTTTTTCAGTTCAGTGGAAGCTCATTTGACCTCATCTTTACTTTCACGCTCTTCTGCCCCTGCAGTACATTAGTCCAGGCATTATATTTTATTTTAATTTAATCTAATCTTAAAAATAATATAAACCAGCCCTGGTTTGAATACCTGACTGATTTGTTTTGAAGATGCTCTTCTGAGCTGACTGTCTTTTCTCCCCATTTCCCCTACTTTACCAGAAAAAGCTTCCCTTGACTGGTCAGACACAGAAATATTTCTGAAAGGCAAGCAGCTAGATTTCTGGGAAAGGGAACGATATATTCAGAAACTTCTTAGAGATGACAAAAAACTATATGAGGGCACCAAAACTGTAGTCACTTACAAGAACTCTTTTAATATATATATACAGAAACAAGAGTGACAAAGAACAAAGAAAAGAGAAGAGGTAAAGAGGGCAGAAAAATGAATTCCCCAAGTATTAAATGTTTAGAGACAGAATATTGGTCATTTAGTGCAAGTGATTTCCCCTGCTAACCAGGAATGCAACAGAAACAAAAATCACAATTTAACTCTGCTCGATATACGTTGTCCCAGCTTGATGCTGCAAACTACTTTTCATTATAAGCCAAAAGAACAGCCCTCACTGATGCTTACTCTAATGTCTCAATTTCTGGATTAAGCTGTCCCATTGTTTTGAAGCATAGTTATGGTTTAGAGATCAATGGGACATAGACTATCCTAATCTACTATGAACAGCCTGTAGCAGCAAAGGGATACTCTGCACTAGAGAGCCATCTAAGTCTTCTAATTACTTCTGCTACTGATAGATTGGCTCTTACCCCCTTGAATTCCTTTGTCACTGAGGAGTTAAAATTCATGAGCGTCTATGGCGCTGAATACTTACTCCAGTGCTGCTATTTTCTGCGCCAAGCTAGCCATCACCGCAAAGAGTCGGAGGTCTGTCAGGCCATCTGTTACATAATAGTCAACAATCTCTAAAATCTGGGGAAACAGAGATGGAGAGAGCAAAGATGATGAAGGGTTTAAGAAGAACAGATTGCTGCCTTGCTTGGAGGGGAGGGAGGCAGGGGGAAGGGGGAAGGGGGAAGGCTGGATAATAAGCCCTGATGGAAGCAGAGACAAGCCCGATTAGCACAGCCAGCAAAACAACCCCCCAAAATATTAATGCTAGTCACCAGGGCAGTTGACAAAGACACCAGACTGGTGGGGAAAAAAAAATGCTTTGGGGCAGGAAAGCTGAAGGAGGCCCCAAAATGTTACCACTATAATTTAGGCATTGCCATACACAACTAGGCACTGAAGAGTCTTTGAGAACACCCTCTAAATCTGTAAAGAAGCCCATCCCAAATCTTTCTGTCTCTTGGTATTATACCACACACTCTCTGGTGTACCACAAGAAAGTAAGTGTAATTTTTTCCTTCCATTCCTTGTCCTTTCCTCCTTTCCCCCTCCCTCTGCAAAGGAGGTATTTGCTGATTTTTAAGGCATCAGAATGGTGAGGACTTGCAAGTAGGGCTCAGCTACCCCACGTTTGTCTTGCCACACATCCACATTTTAAACACGACTAACTATATCCAGTGCAAAATGCTCTCAGGAGACATGTTATCCATATAACTGCCTCTGCAGCCATTGAAATAGTACCAGCAATAATACTGGCTGGGTGAGCCACCCAGCTGTATTAAAACTCTCCTAACATGAGCTGACTTCTCTGCCCTGTCCAGCTCTGTCTGGTCTTACACATGCTCCACTCGCTAATGCTTGCAGAGCTTACTCTACCAGCAACAAGCATAATGCTGGCGTGGTCTTGATTTTCTTGGCATATGGGGACGTGCCAGTCTAGGTGCACTGCAGGTCTCACCACCAGACTCCTTGGAACTCCCTCCAAATGGAGGTCTGTCCAACATCAAGGTCCAAATTTTACCCCCAGACTCTCTTACCATGGAAGTGAAAGACCACYGGGAATTGAAGGCCTTACAGCAGTTTCAAGCAGTTGTTTCTGCTTGAATAACAATGTGAAAAAACTATCAGGCTTTCAGTTTTGGTTTTGTCAGCCCTCTGTCTTTCAGGGGCTGACTGCTGCCCACAGGACTGCTGTGGCCTGTCACAACATGAAAACACATGATCTTAACTCCTGTAAAGTTCATATGCTTCAGAGCATCTCTTCAGACCAAATTGGAGTTGTATGTGCTCTCTCGCTCAGGTGCTTTACTTTATTATCCCTCTGAGCTTTGCAAATCATTTTTAAACTATAGCAGAAAACGCAATACATGGCTGCTGAGGAAAGGAGAGGAAAGGGATGTTTTCTGAATGCACATATACAAACAACTAAAGATGTAGGGATAACTTTGCTGGTTAACTTTTCATATGTCTGTAACCACTGCCAAAGCAAACACATCATAATGGAAGTAATTAAAATCTGCGCTCATTCATTCATTGTTGTTGCTATAGGGAAAGGTGGTTCATTAACTGAGATCCAAGTGTATAGTGTAATGCGTCCCTCTTAGCTGTATTAATGGATCACATAAGATAATGCTGACAGATGGAAAAGATAAGCTTTATAGGTCTGATAAAAATAAACAATAAATGCAGGCACTGCTGAACAGGACTGTCATCGTGCAACATGAGTTGTGTAATGATGTTAGCGCTGGCGCCTGCCGTAGAGCTGATGCTTCAGAATACTAACATCAAGCCACTTGATACATGTTTGATGTCTGAACAAGTCACATCCTTTGCAGAGAGGAACAAATTGCAATGGAGACTGGCTGTGGGGCTCCAAGTTTCAGATAAAAATCTGCCCAGGTGAATTCCATGCAAAATAATTTGTCCAAAAGACTTTCTTCTTTTTATCATATGAAATACGTGGTTGGAGCCTTTTTTTTTTTTTTTTAAACATCCAGATAACTTGGTCCCTGCTCTAGTGCTAAAGCCTTGTCTAACATTTCGTGCTGGGAATGCAAAGCAGGGCACCAAGTACAGTAGTACAAATAACACTTTATTTACAGTTTCATGGCTTTCAGATTTCCTGTCTCCATAATCACTTCCTACTAATTTCCTTCTGTTTTGTTTGAAATGGTAGTCTTTTCAAAGAAAGTGTCCAAAGAAACAACGCCTTTGTAAGGTTTGGATTAAATCACAGAGGTTTTTATACTTCTTTTTCTTGATGTCTGTATTTCCTAGTACCGGTTTTGTGTATTAACAGAGTTTGTGCTGTATGTCTGGATGGTTCAAACAGGATCATGATAAGAGAACTGCAAAAAGGCCAGCAGTGAAGGGCCAAAGTCTCAGCTGGAGGAAGCTGGCACAGCTCCACTGATGTGCATCAGCTACAAACCAGAATCGTTTGAAGAGCCAAATGTTTTAATGCTGGACATGGAAATCTTTCAAGCACTACCACGAAACTTGGAAAATTTGCTAATACTTGAGTATGTACAAAACATTTAGATATAATCAAATGCCTCTGTTGTAGAAAGTAAATAAAAGCAACTAACACAGAGGTGGAGTTGCTATATGGGGAGACTAGCTCGGTCTGGAATTAAATCCACAGAGTATTTGACATATTTTTATCTTGTCTAGTGGTTTCAGTTGCCTAATGAGTAACATCTCCTACAGCTATATTTAGGCTCCTCTACGTTATGCCAAGTTGGCTGACCAAAAYGGGACAGATCCCAAATCTCCTGTCACTTTTCAAAATGTAGCTATCAATTGAAAAAAGAAAAAAATCTGTGCAAAGACATAACATTGAGTAGCATAAGTAGACTGCACCCTTAGTGTTGTCTCTTGGTCCTGTCCCAACTACTTGGCCAAGACTGCCTGTAGAAGAACCAAGGCAAAACCCCCATTTCCACTGCTGACCTCTGGCCTTCCCCTTCTTTCAGAGCTTTGATTTCTCCCCAGGCCTTTCAGACCATTAACACTACTGTTACTCCCAAAACTGAAGAAAAAGAAAGTTGTGCTATTTCATTTATTAGCTGGGTTATGTATGGAATTATTTAACAAAGAAATATGCCACACATGTGCCAGGGCTGCTGCTGGTCAGGTTGCATTCCTTTATTTAAGGGGAGCTTTGACCAACCAAATATCACAAATAAATGATGAAGGTATGAATACTGGAAGTGTTCGCCACCCCCTCTCACACCTTTCCAGGAATGCATCTGTTGGCTTTACTTACTCTGGAAGTCAGTGATTCTGAAGGGGCAACTTCTTTCAAGGCCATCAAAACTTGCCAGTGGTTCAAGTACCCATCTTCATCAGTATCAGCCTGGAAAGACACTCACAATATTAGTTTTCAGAAAATTAGCCAGTCGCCTCTGGGCAGAACTCCAGTGTCTCAGAAGTGTGGCTTTGACAATGCATAGTTAAGCTCTGCTTTCATTTTTCAAGCTGAGGGAAACCCTCAAAACCTCTCACTCTTTCCCTCCACTGAGCACAAAAGCACAGTAGTTTAGCTTTTTTTGGCTCCACACCCTCTTCTTCACCAATTAGGCATTTCCCAATACGTAATACAACAGAGTAGCAGAAGAAGAAGAACTTTGAAAATTCAAAAATCATGTGAATATAAAGAACTTCTGAAAGAAAGGAGGGAGTTGACATCTGTGGATGACTTGCCATTATACTGAGCTAGCACATAACATAAACTCTACAGTCTTTCTACAGAGACACTAATGTTCATTAAGTTTCTCAGTGAGATGATGCATCAGATATGTCTAGGCACAGCAGAGCCTAAACAGCTTTCTGATCTTCTGGAGAAGACATGTAGACAAAGAAAAAAGATTTGAACAAGCAAGAACTGATGTGTTTTTTAGCCTCTTTTACCCAAACCAACCCTTTTTACTTCAAAGCCGTTCACATGTAAAACTATCACCTTTTTCTTTTTTTGTCACCTCAGCTGCCTCTCGTAGTGCGCTCCCTCAAACCAACAAGTCAGAGAGGTCTCCTGTGCACCCTCTGACGTTTCCCTGTCTGAGACCTCACCTCTTCCCTTCCCTTCCCTTCCCTTCCCTTCCCTTCCCTTCCCTTCCCTTCCCTTCCCTTCCCTTCCTACAGCCTAAATAGCCTTCCTCAGCCTTCAAAAAGTGCCATCACCCCTCTTCAACAAAATTTTCAAGGTCTTCTCTAAATCTAATGGGCCTGGCCACAGCACCTAGCAGAGGAAGAAACTCTGTGCATCTCCCTGGTACCTGATAGTCCAGAATAACTCAGGGCATCCTGAAATAAACAGCATAACTCCTGTCATAGAGTGTCAGTGCTTACCTGCCTAATTATAAGGAGCACCCAGCTCCTGACTGGAAAAGACATTGCAATTATCTACAGCACCTTTACTAGATTTGAAAGATCTAAGTCACACAGGAGATGACGGTCATGTCTGCATCACAAACTGGAGGACAGTGCAGAGATCCTACAGCTGATGGAGACCTGAACTGCTATACCCCCGTGTTCCAGTGTGCCACAGCCTACGCCAAGCAGCACAGGTCTGGGAGCAACTTATCCACAGTCAGATGGTGCTGCACTTGAATCCACACACCTCATCCCCAACAGGATGCATTAGGCTGTGCACCTTTTAACAAAGCTGTTGAGTTTCTGGGCCTGCTTTGCTTCACACCCAGCTGCGTTAGCTCCCTCTGGACCACAGATCCTTACACGTCCTATTTAGAGGTTTGCGTTAATTAAGGTAAGTAAATGTGCCCAGTGGAGAAAATCTGTTCACATTGATCGCATGTGCTCTTATTACACTTGAGGTTTACCAGTCTCATCTGTCTTAGAGTGACATACTGACTTACATATGCTCCTTATAGGATCAATATAAAACATTCCCTCTTCAGATTCAATGGTTCGAGTAGGACATWGTTTGGGATTGTGAGCTTTCTTAAAAGTTTGTGTTCACTCCTCTGTTTACTGGTTCTCCGGGAGTTAGAGCAGAAGTGAGATCAGTGCTCTGTCATTGTAGGGATAGGGGCAGGACTTAAGTAGGGGCAGGACTGACCTCTTAGAGACTTATCAGCCTCTGCTGGTGCTCAGAATCTCCCAAAATAATTAGCAATGGCAATTTTAAAAAAAAAAAACAAAACCAAAAACCTCACTCCATGTTAAAGCAGGTCTTATTCACAAATGAGGAAAATCTTTTGTAGGAAAAGGATACAAACACTGCTGCTGTAATGCAGAGATTGGGCAAAAATAGCATAGCTTGTGTTTTATGGGGAAAGAGAGAGGTTGAGAAGGAAATATGAAGGTATTCCATGCTTCTTATAACCACAAAGTTGTGGATTCCCTCCCCTGCTCTCAAGTTCACCAGCTGCACTGGTTTATGCTTGTGGTTCAATCAAGACCATAATGTAGCAATAGCATTAAGGGAAAGAAGCATGGAAAGGAAGCCTAGAGTGAAAGAATAGTCTCAGGGATAACCTGAAACTTGAGCATCCTGCTTCAATCAACTTTATATCCCAAGTAAGGAACTTGTAAGGGTGAGAGCTTAGCAAAGCCCTTCAAATATGCCTTTGATCTGTTCAGATGGTCAAGGGAGAGTCCAGGGCCAGAAACCTGGCACCCAAGGGAGCCTTTATCCAGAGAAAGGTGCTCTGCAGGTCCACACTGAATGAGAAGAGGGGCAGAARCTGTGTGGGAGGTGTTCTGCAGCTGTGGAGAGATGCAAACACTTTGCTGCTGTCCTAATATTTCACACCCCGGTCCAGGCCGCAAGACAAACAAACCGGGTGTTGTTTCAACTGTCTCATTTGACATGGTCTAACATTACAAGAAGTGAAAGAAAACTTTAGTACCCCCTCCCGCCCCCCTCCTTGGACCAATTGAGCTGTCACTGTCTGCACAGAAAGTGATTGTTCAGTCGAAAACACATTTCGGCCCGATGCAAACTGAACGGTCTTGAAAAGTGGAGTTTCCTTTTGTGCCTCCCCTCCAAGGAAAGTGAAAGGCAGCAAGAAGAGAGGTAGGAGGGAGGGAGGTGACCACTTTGCACCATCAGCACTCCCTGCTGCCTGCTCCATTGCCCRCCCTCAGCAGGCAGCCCCAAAGGCAGCACGCTGTGGCCTTCCTGGCGGGGTGAGCAGTCCTGTGCCGGCAATGACAGATATTCATGGGGGAAATGTTCAGAGGAAGCTGGAAGAAAGTGATGGAGTGATAGAGTTTCAAAACCAGAGCTTTGCTAAGCAGCGGGTTGTAACCTTCAGTTAAAGTTTATCTTCCAGAGGTTGGTAGCTTAGCAACGAGGATTTTTTTCATTTGTTTTATAGACACAGAAGAAGCAGCATCAGGCATGTCAGAGTACAGATGTGTCAAGGCATCGGGGGAGAATCACCAGGGAACTGTGATTTGCAGCAGGGATACCCCTCTCCGGCAACATGCGACTTTTCTTCACACATGAAAATGAGATCGTCAGGAAATGGAAAGGATTTTCCAGATCCCATCCAGGGTGAAGTTGCTCCCATTCAATTTTACCAACAAATAATGGTAAAAGCCTGTTGTCAGTTTTAAAGAAGATGTCCATGATGTTTCCTTAATGGAGTTGACTTCCTCTATTGAGGATTATCTCTGACTACTAAAGTTCACTTTAATTTGAGTGCAGAATAATGTAATATATGAGATGAAATTAGGGAAAAAAAGGAAGTCATATATGCAAGCAGCAAATAACTGCTCTGCCATCATACAAACTGGGAATTTGTATCTTCTTGTTCTTTTGGAGCATAACTGGACTATTGACCTCTGTCCCCATTCAACATCTTTCCAGGCAGCAGTTTGCACTTCAGGTTCAGTACTGAAAATCAACAACGGAGAAGCTGTCACATCCCATCACATCAGTTCCTTCATTTGCTGCCTTGAGAACCTGCATGCATAACCAGCATCCCTTTCTGCTCAAGCCAATAAATATTTTGATGGCTGACTACCAGTGCATTTCACAAACTCTCAACAGAGAAAGTACAGTAGCAGAAAGGAAAAGATGCCATAATTACCCACAGGTAATGAGCTCAGGTTCTCACTATACGTTTACATCCCTCCCCACTGCTAATGAATTCGTTATGTAATAAGTGTTGAGTAGCACAGGGGAAAGCACACTTTACACAGCCAGTCTGATGAACAGCTCTGGCACTGGTGCGCAGGTCACCCTCTGCTTTGGTAAGTTTTCACCCTAAAAAGGTGAGAAGTCAAAATTCTCCACAGTTTTCTGTTCAGCAAAACTTAAGGCAAGCAAAGCAGGGGTACCCTACACCAGCGGCTGCTTGGGGGACCATGCAGTGCTCCCATGGGACCCCGCCTGCTCTCTGTGCACCAGCAAAGCATGCAGTGAACAAGGCAGGGCTCCATAAAAGAGGGGAGCTGTCACCATCAGCACGAGGACATTCGTCTTGGAAACTTTGAAAGAGAAGCAAACTGCACAGAGCTGCCCTCCCCAGCTAGACAAATTTGTGTAAACAGCCCTCAGGCCACAGGTTGACACAGGTCTTACTGACACTGGCAGCACCACGGGGTCATTTGCACACAGATGATCTGGGCCTGGCAGCACATTAGGGACTAAGGCTTTTGTTAGACTCTGCGACAAAGATCTCGTTGTTTGGAAGTGCGTTTAAGCAAGCCCATTTGTCAGTGTGGAAACTGATGTAACTGTGTGACTGGAAAACATAGTCCCTTCTTCATATCCAGTCACCACGCTGCCTTTCACCGTCTTGGAGATGACTGTCTTTTCAGCAAAATATCATGGAAAGAGAGTAACTGCAGGGCGACTTACGAAACCGCTAGGATCAGCTTGCCAACTCCTAACATTCAAATGTCTTAAAGCAGACCCTCCAAAACCAGAAGTCTTGTGAACATGCCATGGTTTTGTAGTGGAGGGGGGGAAGGGGGGAAGGGAGAAGGGTTGGTGTATTGTTGTATTTAGTTTTATGTATTCRACTTCTCTCTCTCTTAGACACACACACAAATACACACCTTTCACAACTTCTGTGATATACAACAAAAGTTTTGTCAGGTTTCACAAACATTTATCCTGGGGAAACCCAATATTTCTACTTCTTGCAAGCGCTCCCAACAAGCAGAAGGTCCYAGCAGATCTGCAGTGGCACCTCACCCAAGAAAAATGTCAGTGCCCAAATTCATCTCACCCAAAGCTTTCAAAGGATCAGAAACATGGGAGTAAATGTTCACACCTAAAGAACTCCATTGGATTCAAATCTGCCAACCTGCCAGATGAAAATCTCCATAAGCAATGATCCATGCCATCAACAATTGAAATTTTAGGACCAGGCTTGTTTTCTTGAAAGGACAAACTCATTTTCTTAAACCAAATTGTGATACTTTTGCACTTCTGCCAAAGGGTCTTTCATCTCTGCAGCAAGGAGAAAACACCTTCGTTACTCAAAATACAACTCAACAAAGTGTTCCCACCATAATGTAAAAGGGATAACTCTCACTAATCAGCACAAAGCACAGCCCAAATAATATGGATCAGCACCTAAACACAATTCCAGACTCAAAATTCTGAATGAAAAGTGACTCCCACAATTATAACTTCCATCTTTAAAAGACTAGGTTGAGAGGACAAGAGAAAAGAAGGRCATGGAAGGAAACAGAAGCAGAAGAAAGAAGGACATCTGTCTCATAGTGAGTCACAGATTTGTCAAAGTCAGAAATATTCACAGGATGAAAGAATCCTGTAGTCCCTTTCCTCTTCCTGGCCAGCAGCACCAGACTCAGGTGAGCAAAMACCTAGCAGGAGATGCAGTCATTCAATTAGCAAAAGGTTAAAAAGGAGAAGGATCAGAGTCTCTCATAGAATTGGAAGTTATTGAGGACTGGAGGGGCAAAGTTCAGGTGAAGGTCCAAAACACATATTTCAGGATTAATAACAGGATTTTCTGCTGTTAGACAGGGACTTGCCAAATGCAGGTGACAAAGGAGCTGGAAGTTCACGTGAGATCAGCCAAGCAAGAGAGAACTATGAGCCAGAAATATGATGCAGGCGTGAAAAATGTGAGRTAAGGTCTGTCAGGGGGGATATTTCCAGTAGAGAATCACTAGTAAGTAGTAGTAGAAAGACTTTATTTGTGCTGATGGCTGGAGGTCTGGTTGCCCCCCTTCCAGACTGTCAGAGCCCTCCCTGATCACCCCAATGGGCTCTGCCACTGCTCTCCTGCTCCTGGGGGCTGGGCTGCTCCAGTGCGGGGTCAGCCCTGACATGGTGCTGTTGGCTAACCTTGCTGAGCGGACTGCTATGGAAAGGTCTGCGAGGAGCCTCGTCGGGGCCTCAACCCGTCAGCTCAGGAGCTGTGTTTAAGCTCCAACACTTGCCCTTGGTCCCCGCCCGAGCTACATTGTTGACCCTGACCTGTGGACTGACTTCTTGGCTTGACCTCAGACCTGCCTCATTGCTATGGATGTGTCTGCAATCACTGGGCTGCATCTGACCCTGGTGACTGCCGATGGACATGCCCTGCTCACCTCTCTTCAGCGCTGTGGGACAGGGGCCTTGCCAGCGAGTCCACTGTCCTGCCTGCCCTGCCCTCACCCTCGACTCCYGGCTCCCCTGCCCTTGCTGTGCCCCGATACAGGAGGAGATAGTCAACCTGGAGCAGGTTCAGGGTGATGAGAGGAGCATGAGGGAGACTGAAAGGGCTTGCTTTAGTCAGCCTTGCAATACCACGGCTGAGCTGGAGCACAACTGCCTCAATAAATATCGCCAAGGTAAGCAGATGGAAAGAGGAACAAGCTAAATGAGTGGGCAATGTTAGCATGAAAACAAATGTAATCTGGAAATTAGACACAGATTTCTTACCATCAAAGCAGTCCAGGTCTTGAAAAGCCTGCTAATCTGTGCAGAGGGAGCAGGCACGACAGCTTTCAGATGGAGCCCGAGCAGCTCATGGAAGAGATTATACTGCATGGAGAGCAAGGGCCAGATCCAAGGTCTCCTTTGTGCAACACCTATGGGACCGCAACAATGCTGAGCACAACCCCGAGGCTGGCAGCAGGCTGGGAAAGGGGGGATACCTGTGGAGACAAAACTCTTTCTTCTCACTTGCCTTTTCATCACAACGTTTGTGCCTTGTTTCCCTGCTTCCTTCTCCACACTGCATATTCCTGGCGCTGTGACTCCACCACGGCTGGCTAAGGGGAAGGAGGTAGAAGTGCCCATTTATCTTTTTGGTAAAATTCCCCCTTGTTTTAAACCCTTTTTAAAATATTTAGTACTACCATGCTCATTTTAGGTGCATTTGATTCATTCCTCACTTCTTTACCTAGCAAATACTGAAGTTAATTACAGTCGGCATGCTCACTGCAATCGACCATTTACTCTGTGTTGTTCTCTCACGGTGAGCTAAAGAGAAAGCCCGAGTCCATATTTGAAATCCTCATTCAAATACTGCTTTCAGTCAAGCAGTTTAAAATTGCTTTTGGGGAGGGAGAGAAGAGGGAGGGAGCTTGGGGGGAATGTGGTCTTGTATTTGGTGACTGCTACAGAGCTGTAACAGCATGGGGAAGGAAGGGCCTGGTTTTTGCTATCCATAGTAGGGAATTTAATTTAAGGCTGATGTGTTTGCTGGTTGGAAATATGTATTAAATACCCAGATGCAAGAGAAATGTGTACAGAAAACAGCAAAATAAATACAGGATATTGGCTCATCTATTCAGAGGGCTGATTTCTCAAACCCGGCACGTTGGGGATTCACTGCCTGCCCTGATTTTGTGTGTCACTGATTTGGCTAGGATCTAAACACAGAGCTTCACAGTTATTGAACCACTGTCCCAGATCCAGCCAAGGCTGAACACAAAGCAGGCCTGAACAAACCAGCAGGCAGACTACAAAGGAAAAGCAATTGTTCTGCTTAGCAGCAGCACTGTTTCTGCTACGCTTAGCATCGGAACAAGTTAATTTGGGAGCACAATCTTCTTAAAAGGAAGCGTTGCTCAGCCCAGCATCCCTAGGTTTCATGCAGTGTGCTGCCCTTTTCACCAAGCATGAGCCACGGGTGCTACTCACGATGTATTTTTTTACTACGTAAGTAGTATAAAAGCTTCTGATAAAAATCAGCTCTCTTAAACCTCTGGTTGGCATCTTGTTAAAAACTGACATCATGTTTGCCTGTCATCATTGGCTCACGAGGAAGTTTCTGCCATGATTTAATAAGCAAGAGGAAGGATTCTGTTGTTAAGACAAAACAATAAACTGCAATATCAAAACACTAATATAATTTTTCCTCCAATGCCCTTGGTCTAAAGTACTTGGTCTCAACTGACCCTTCAGAGAGGTAAAAAGAGATCATAATGAGTAAAAACCATGGCCAAAAAATAAAGAGCAGAG
Organism: Phoebastria nigripes; assembly: GCA_035582835.1. Lineage (NCBI taxonomy): Eukaryota > Metazoa > Chordata > Aves > Procellariiformes > Diomedeidae > Phoebastria > Phoebastria nigripes. The sequence continues at coordinate 285,027 of JAYKAV010002219.1, read as the reverse complement.
CCTCTGAATGCACGTAAACTGTCCATAGCTCCATCCTGGTTAACAGAGCTATGGAGACCACCAGTGTCCAGAAACTTGGCCAACAGCAGTTCAGCAGCCCAAGAGCTGTGAGCAGGAGCAAGGAGGGGGCCCCTGCAGCACACAGACTCACCGTGCTGAGACCCCCAGTACCTGGCAGGGGCCAGAGGAGACCCCAGGGTGAACAAACTCCCTTGGCATAGGGGATGGAGGGAACTGTCCTGCCAGCAGCATAGAGCAGGCACCCACGTCCCCTCCGCAGGGTGCACAGGCAGCCCTGGCCGGAAGAAAGGGATATGGCCTTGTCTCTTCTTTGCTGCAGTGACCATCTTCACATGCTTTCACATTTCCTGAGGGCAGTCAACACAAATTAGAGCAATTTTCAACCCCCTCTAAGCCATTCAGGGCACCCAACATCAGGCTGCTAGAGATGTATCCTGCACTTTGCACTCGCTGCTGGCTTAAGCTGTGCACTCCTCAGCTGCGTTAGCTGCTCCTTTGCTATCCAAGGTGAGCTATCCCATAGTTGCATACCACTATACTTTGTCCTCAGACATTTTTGTGAAACAACAGCACTGCAAAATGCCACAAAAGGAGAGCAAGCAGCCCCTCGGACCCACTCTTTTCTCACCTGCCAGGGAGCAGGGGACACTGCAGGGAACAAGGAGCGAGAGGGTGAGAACCCCTTCCCTCCTCTGCGCAGCGGCAGAGGTCTAAATTACACTCCAGCCTCATTCACCGGAGCCAGCCAGCTGCACAAAAGCTGAATGAAGACCTCCAAATCTGGCCCCATGCGTGGGTGTTGTGCAGGCAGCCRGGGCCAGCGCTGCCCCTCGGCCGTGCCAGGGGACCAGCTCTGGGGCCGTCAGCTGGCGTGGTGGAGCAGAGGCACCAAGCCTCCTGCTTGGGCACCGCACGCAGGAACAAAACAAGGGCTGGATATAGCACCCTCATTCAAATAGCACAGTATTGTAGCATCAGAAATAGTACCTTTTTTTTTTTTCCCCAGCGAAACTACTGGCAGAGAAAGATACAACTTAGCATGAAAATAGGTATCAGAATAAGGCCCTAGCTGAATAGTCAGTACTCTGCATAATTCTCTCTTTTCATCCCCTCAGCCTAGATCCTCTCCAAATATTCAGATCAAACTCTGCAAAGGAGCTCCAGCATTTTGGCCATTAAAAGTAAGAGCTGGAACATTTGGATTCTGCCTCTATCACATCCCTCTATTTTGAATAAAATCAGCTCTCTGATTTTGACATCAGGCTAATCATGAAGTCTCTGTCCCTTTCTCTCTCTCTCTCTGTCAAAGATCAAAGAACTGAAAGAGATGTACTTGCTAGTAAAAAAGAAAAGATATATACTATTTTAAGGAATGCATTCAATTCCCCTCTCTACTAATATTTTGTACATCAAACATCTTACTCAACCTTCAGCATATGTAAAAGCATGTAAGGGGAAGGATAGAGAGAAAACCAGAAATCAGGATAAACTGTGGAATGATATTACTGCCATTTAATGGCAAAAGTCTTTTTCAAAGATCCCAGCATGCTTTACACACTGTCTACATTTGAATGATGCATTGTTAGACAATGGAGAGGGCCAGCAGAGGGAAGTAGTCTAAAATTGTAAATGAAAATTACAAATTACAAGCGAAAATACAGAACAGGAGACAAACCCAACCACGCAATTTTCATTTTAACTCTCTGGGCAGTACAGTAAAAGGGCTAGCATACACTCCCATCAAAAGCAGTGGGAATAACCCTAAGAGCCATCTTTCTCAAATCACAGATGAATTCAAATGGGAAGAGGCACGCAACAACAAAAAAAATAGTTGTTAATGCATAAAACTACTGTATGTCTTCCAATAGCTGGACTCAAGAACCCTGGTTAAATACTGACTTTCTTTCAGAGTCAATCAGATAATAAGACCCCTTTAGAAGCACAGAATAGTTAAATTCATCACCATAATTTAATTGTAGAAGGTTATTAAAGAGCACTTCGACTCCCCTCCTGCTTCGGCGCTGCTTTTGTGTATTAAATTCAGACTAATCAAATTGCAGATTCCAAGAGTACTGTATTAGTCATCCCCATCCCTTTTAATTTGTTTAATGGCCTCCTTTTTTCTCCCCCCTCTTGTGTGTGTGTTCTGACTGGCTGTGCAGCGCTTAGGCTCACGACATGTAAATAAAGAATGGATACGGGAACAGTTCGTCGAAAAGAATAAAGCGTGCCTCCATTCTAAAGTTACATTTGATGTCAGCGTAATTCATGGGACGTGTACTGCAAGCAATGGTGCTTATTATTTCTGCTTAACTGTCTACAGACACAGGAGGAGAGGGGAGAGGGAGAAGAAAAAAAAGGAAGAAAGAAAAGAAGTCTGAATTTACACTTACCGCTTCAAAAGCCCTTTTGTGCCTCGCCAACTTCTCCTGGCTGAAGATGCAGTATTTTGCCAAAAAGTCGACTCCAAGACCAGACAAAAAAAGGATAAAATAGCCCATAAAAGAACTCTTTTCCCCACTTTTCCTTAAGCATTTTTGTAAATTGCCATAGAGAAAACTATTTTTTAAAATGCACAAYAACGCTGGCCACAGAAACCTCCTCTTGTAGAAATTTCAATTTATGGTTTGCTTCTTGTGTTTTGGGGTTTTTTTTTTTCCTTACTCTTTCTTATTTGGAAAAGTCTTTTCACCTGGCCCAGGGCACAAAGTCAAAGTTAGCTCTGAATAGGAGATGTTTAACATGTATAACGCATAAGAGCTCCATCCTGGTCAGGTGGTAGTCTGGGAGCGTGGCGAGGGCTTGTTGTTGTTWGTTTTAAATATCCCAGAAAAGAACCTCTTCAGACTCGAGTTCTGCAGAGCAGCATCCTCCATATATACTCCCAAGTCCAGAGGTCCCAATAGAAACCAAATTCCTTTGGTTTGTCCAGTCAGAAGAGACAGGTATACTAACATAAACTTTTCTCTTCCAGTATTAAGTAGCTATATCACGGAAATGACACGCCTTTTCCTATTTCTCTCTCTTGATTGAGATCAAGTAGGACACATTGGACCCTTAAAAATACCATATGTGATTCCCTCCCCTCAAGTTTTTTTTGCGTGTTTCCAGGCCTATCATCCAAGAAGACAAGGACTTTGAGAAGCTGGCCTTGCTTTCTCACACCTAACACAGCATGAAAAACTGCTGGAAGTGGGATGAGAAAATTGGAGGGAGATGTCAGGTCATGCCACAAACACAGGCTGAGCTCATGAGTTCTGTGGATGGTACCGACTATGTCACCTCTGCATTCAAACTCCTCCTAACACTTATTTGTTCCCTTCTAATTTCTTTCTCCGTGTCCCTAGACTGCTGTTTCTATCACTTCATCATCACCTTCATATGAAAAAAACTCCATTTTCACTTCAAGGGGAACTGCCAGCAAATTCAGGACCTGATGGGGAAAAAGTGTTGGGAGTCTGCTCTTCTAATTTCCTGTTCATTTAGAGTGAGAACTGGAAAATAGAGGTAATAATTTGGAAAAGAGTGCCAGAAAAAATCCTGAATTATTATTGTTACCCTCATCATCATCATTATTGGTAACATTATTTTACTGTAAAGAGAAAGGGAGTGATTCACAGGGTTGTGGCAACGCGGTATTCTGACTGGTATCTAAACAAGCTTGCAACATAAATCTCCTGCTTCTTTTTAAAAGAATACATTTGTCTTCAGGTTGTGTTTTGGGGCATGTGCAAGAAAGGTTCCTATTGGGAGGGAAGGCTCATTGTTTGTTTATAACTGTGTCCTAAACAGTACAAAAGGACAAATAAAGATGCCTAAATGCCATTGTTTCTTATCCTATACACTCCAGATGAACCAAATCTGTATGATAACAACAGCAAAAATATCTTGGCTTTCCATGGCAAAACAGCAACAGAGGTTTCTATTTCAAGCACAAATTGACAGATGCTCCAAGATTGTTGTTATYGCACGATGTGCTTCTGAATTCCAAACTAAACTATGATACTGAAAGGAATGAGAAAACTCATTTCTGACAAAATTGGTTTTGCACATATCCATCTTATTGGCAGCATCTAAGAAAGATTTAAGTCAAAGAAGACCTAGTGGCATAGCTTCTGGAAAAGAATTGCACCACGCTTAGTACTGAGCACTTCCCCAGGATCTAACACCTATTTTCCCCACAAGAAATTTTCAGAAGTTGCCCTCTTTTGTTTGCACACTGACATGGGCTTGGGAGATGTAGATGTTCCAACCCTCTGTGAAATATCACTTATAGGATGATCTGCGTTGGCGCCACCTGGTGATTCTGGAAAATATCAAACCATAGCAGAAAATGTGTCATGTTTGCTCTCAAGAAAATCTTGAGGTTTCTTCTCACCAAGTATTTTGTAACATTGCGACTTCACTTTCAACTGAGTTGCTAACCGAATAGCCCTGTAACAATTTTGGGAGGGGGAACAGGGAGGGTCATCTCTCTCCCAGAAACGGAGGATCAGGAAGGCAAGCTTTAGTTTTCATTTAGTCAATTTTTAAGGTCAGATTAGGCTCTTAGATCATCTACTCTGATTTGGTGCATAACAAACGCCAAAGGATGTCACATATCCCTGTGTAATTCGTCCAATTATTTGTACCTAGCTAGAGCACAGTTTTCTGGAAGAGTGTTCTGTGTTGATCTGAAGCTGTCAGAATGTGGAGAATCCCATACAGATGTATGGTACATTATTTCTAAGATCAATGTTTGGCTTACATGTCACTTGAACTTGTGTTTAGTCTCAACAACAGCAGTCTTCGCAAGGTTAAAGAACCCTTTAATATCCAGTATATCCTCCCTGTAAAATTACTTATATGCTGTAGTAAAGTTCACACTCAAAAGAAATTAAGTGGAGCTCTGTCAGTATTTCTGTCAGACATTTTTACCAATCCTTAAAGGATTTTTTGGTGATTCTTGTCCCCCCCYACAAAGGTTGACGTCTTTTTAAAACATGGATACCAAAACTGTATGAACAGCCTCACCAGCAGCATAGATCTCCTCTTACTTATTATTTCCCTCCAGTATGGCCAAAGGGGCAAACAAAGAGTGCCGTTTGCCATTCCAACCTTGGGCAATAATTTCGACTTTAGGGAATGGGTTTTCTCCAGCCATGTTCCTCATACATCTGTTTCTCTCTCTYTGTTTATTCCCGCCGTCCCCAGGAAGTTTTGAAATCATCGATCAATTTTGACCAAGTGCGATTTAGGCGTAGAGGTTTGACAGGAATTAAGTACCTACAAGTTTCATGAAATAGGCAGCAGAGTAGAGGGAGGGAGGGAGGCCCTATTAATTCCCTCATTGAGGGAAAGACCTCAGCGTGAGCTCAACCTTTGTTACAGCCTGGAAATCCACACGAGAGAGAGACCCTGGAAAGCAGCCATCATTAGTAGCACCGCTCATGGAACCACCTGTTTAATTAATTATTCTCTGCCGTAAAGAACCATTTAAAACCAGCTCCATAGCTTTCAATATAAGCTTGCTTGCAGTGCCCCCAGTAGGAGTCATGGAGACTGAGGTCAGGGGAAGCTGGGCCCCACATGCATTGTACCTCTCATAATACATACCCCTAAAAGGCTGCTAGAGGTCTTTGGGCTCGGGCAGACCCAAATGTGGGTCTGCCATATTTGTCCTGCTGTTGCTCAGTACTTTACAGCCAGGCACACTCTTCTGCTCTACTGCCGTCAGGCTCTTTCTTCACTCCGTGTCTTTACCAGAGAGCCCAGAGCTTGTGACAGAAGTGATTGCATCCAAAGCCATCCTCAGGCCCTCTCTCCATAGCCATTCAGTTTGCACAGAGCTGAGGAAAGCCTAGGAAAAATTAGCTAACTCAAAACGAATCTGTACCAAGCATGTCTGTACTGAAACAGTCAGTGTCATGAACTGGCCAGCTTTATGGGATGGTGAGAGGGTGCATCCCTCATGCTGGACTAGTTAGTCACCCTGTGCCAAATGTCGAGTCTTGACTCCAAAGCATAGAAGTATTCTAGCTTTGCAGCAGCACAGTTGCAAGGCTATTACTTCCTTAGGTACAGGTAGAATAATGTACTTTTCCCTAATGTTGAGGAATAAAAAGACTGTTTTTACTGAAATCAGAAATCTAACCAAATATTTCAGAGAGGATTGTGAAACTAAAATTTAATCTCTTAAAAGAAGAAATATATAGTAGCCAGGACTGGAACACTTTTCTAGTCCAGTATTTGTAAGATCCTACCTCAAAATGGCACTTAAGAGAAAAATAAGACATATTACTGTGGTGGAGAACAGGAAAATTAGTCTTTGCTCCTTTGTTCACAAGCTGTGCATCACCTGTAGCATTTACTCCATACACACACTCATGCCTGTATAACTGCTTTCTGCGCTCCTCCTGTGTGCTTCACAGAGTACAGAGGAGATGTCCCATGAAAACAGGCATAAGTTTGCAGAAGGAAAGGGCCTGGCAGGTGAGTATGAACAAGGGTAGTTAGGGAAAGGGCATGTAAGATGCCAGGGAAATAAAAGAGGATTCAGGACACACGCAGGGGGAGCGCCCAGGCTGGGGGAGACTTGCATGGGGACCTTGCGGCCATGCAGAGCTGATGGGCCATGTCAGCTTTGGCAGCACGCCCCACTCCTGAAGAGGGGAAGATGGCTTACTTTGCTTTTGTAAACTAAAAATCTCATACAGTAAGCTTCTYATATTAAAAGAATATTAAAATTGAAAAATCAAGTACTTAAAGGCTAGGAAATTGTGGAAAATACTACAGTGCTGCATTCTGAAAGGCCACGTCATGATGCAAGGAGGGTAGAAGTCAGACTATACTGGAAACTTTAGCTTTGGCATTTCGAAATGTTTCAAAACAAGAGAAAAACTGAGGCAGCTGTAACATGAAGTCAGTAGCAACCTCTATTCCTACCCAGCTCCATAACTTCCACTTAGTTTTTGATTACATTTGTTGTATGTTCTTAAAACTATAAAGAAGATCTTGTAACATTTTATGAACATCAAAGGATTAACCCTCTTAACCTTCCCTGAACAACACATTATTCCCCTTTTACAGATAGGGAAATCAAGAGATTAAGTAACATTTCCAAAGGCAGCAAACACGGTGGTAGCAGACACAGAAAATCATTGCTCTTCAGCACCGTGCTTTAACTGGAGACAATGGTCTCCCATGGGATATCTGTGTCAGAGCTTTGAAGGACATCAAACTACGCCAGGCTGTCAATAGAGATAATGGAATAATTGGCAACTGCGTCTACGATTCTTTTCCTTTCGGGAAAGCTGGATTAGGATCTTCAGCCAATTAAGTAACGCTGTTGACTGGGCAATCATAGATGTTTATGAGACAGATAGAAAGGAAACTACAAGGGAAAGAATAATCAGGGGCTCAATTAAATACTAAAACCAGTATACCACTTACAAGGAGCTGAAGAAGCTTTGCTGGAATAGAAACTACCTTATGTTGGGACTTGACCATTCAAACATCAGGGCTGGGAACCCAAACCTTCACGTTCCCAGCAATAATTCTGAAATATCACTATGCAATTCATTGCATTTTCCCATGCAGTTAACACACTTGCTCTTCAGAACCAAGCATTTCATATGGAATGAGGGGGCAGAATAATATTGTGTAAAGATATAAATTGAATGTCAAAAGTATATGCACAAGCACACACACCTCTTCCCAAAAATCAGACCATCAATATTTTGCAAATGCAAGGGAATTCTTTTCTTATTTGCATTTGACTGGCTTCAAAATCTCGTGTTAGTATTTTTAACCACAGTAAATGATTTTTGTGTACCCTGTTGCAAGAAAAATATGACAATTCATTCAACCAAAAATGCTTCCTAAATGGGGCTTTCCAACACTTTTACAGGTTTTTGATGTTTGCCATGAACTGTGTGTAGAGCTAGATTTAACACATCACCACTGCTAGATAAAAGCATAGAATAGGTTCAAGAGTCTGTAAAATCTGTACTCGCATGCTACACAAGTAAAAGCAAATTGAGGCACGCAGCAACACTGTTTCATATGAAACAGGAGACCTTTTTTCTAGGGTAAGGGGGTCCAAAGGGCACCTCCTTTTACAGGCCTCCCCAACAGACACTCCTGTAACTCCCAGGTGTGGCAACCATGAGGCATTGTAAATAACTCACTTTATTCCCCCTTAAAAAGAAATACACCTTATAAATTTAAGATTCAGACTTTGGTCTGAAACTAGTTTCTCCTCACTTCTCCCCCTTTCTTCTCTCTCACACACGTACACATAAACACAGAAATCCTTATATTTTGGATAACTCTCCCTATGTTATCCAAATGTTACCTATTTGCAAATAAGGGTGTGACTGCCATTGTAACAGCAAGCGACAGCCAGTCTGCTGTTCCTAAAGCTCTGCCATGTAATAGGAAAGACCAAGAGGAAAAAATTCACCTGTATATCACCAAACTCAGCCTCCCTGGGCATAAATATATAAACGCAACCAATTAGCTAAAGAGTGCGCAGGTACGAGAAGATTCTCAATAAAGTGGGATGAAACTGAAGAAGGTCTATGCGTACCCCTCACACACGCCCAACAGATGGGCAGGACAATCTATTTCACAGCACCTGTACCCCTTGATAAAACTTATGCATTACTGTATTGTGTAGCTCAAGTAATGACATCTGTTATGAAAAAATCAATTTCTCTCAAGCCCCCATTCTTTTTGGAAAGGTTTAACTTTCTGACACCAGTTTTTACTTTGCTAGCCCAGCTGCCCAGTCCAGTCATGCTTTCCTGCCATACTTTCTGTAAGCCAACACGCCAAGTTTGTCTTCACTTTTACCAAAGCAGAAGTAGACCTGCACCTTTTTACACCCTCCTAAAGATTTTCCATTGACTTGCAAACACGGTCTGGCTCTATAATACCAGGCAGACCTTCCAATTCATGCTGTTTCTGTCTCATGCTTTCCTGGCTAGGCACAAGCATAAGAATAAGGATTTACAGAAAGTAAATTTACCTCATTAGGTCTTAACCTTTCAGGGTGTATTAAAGTTTGATAGCATCGGTAGCTTGATACCTGGCTTTGCAACTAAGTTTTCTTCCTCCCACAGAGCTGTGGGTCACCGGACTCTTTTCAGTTTCTTACCATCAAAAAAGCGTCAGCAGAAAAAGCCTCAGTGATCCTGAAAACAAACAGGCAACCCAACTCACAACAGATACTCTCATCCTTGGCACCAATGTGAAGGTTTACTAGTGAGCGTGAGAGAGCTGGGGGGCTTAATTCTTCACTTGCATGAACTTCTGGGGTCAGCTGGCAAAAACTTGATCAAACCAAATCAATTCCAAGGCAGTGCCTGTCTTGTCAGGACAAAATGGGAAGCCTTTTGTTTCTGTGGGACTCGGGCCTTATCAGCTCATTCTGTCACTCATACTTCCTCAGCCCACTTGCAAATCCTCCTGGATTTATTGCAGATGTACGAAGCTTGCTGGAAATAATAGTACAAGCAAAGAGGCTAGTCAGCTATCGACTCCCAAGCTCTGGGTAATACCAATGGGAAATTATTCACACAAAAGGTGCGCTGGGGTGACAAATGAAGAGTGTGCTTTGGCCCATTGAAGATGCTAGGAGCTTGGACAAAGCTGACACACTAATACCAAACAGCTCGCTTTATCTGATTACATACTGAGCGCTTGCCTCCCCTTCCCCGATACCAGCACCCTGCCCACCCCCCACACTTTCCTTTAAAGGACACAGGTTGCTTTCTTCTATGCAGTGTAGCACGAAATGATAATCTACAGCAGGAACCCGTCTAAAAAACCATTATCTTCTCCTCTCCTTCCCCAAAAGACATCTTTAATGTTTAAACACAGCAAAACCAAGGTGTTCCTCAACAAAACGGGAGGAATGCGAGCAGAGATTTATGCCATGTTTTCCCATATCTCCCACCCACACCACTGAGAAAAGGAAATCATTCTTTTGCCCTCTTTTTAATATTTGAGAGTTTCCTCTGCCCCATTATTGTATACTCATGCCTTCCTTCCTTCTGTTTTTTTCTGAAGGTCATGAATACACTTCTAATGGCTATCCTGCAGGGGCTGCATGGAAGGACCAATTTGGTCCTTGGGTCAGTTAGTATGCAGTACAGTCCACCAACCCCCACCACTAGCACTGTTTCCCCCCAGGAAAAGGATGCACCATGAAGCCAGCATGGGCTGAGCCTCCAAAGACCTGACTGCCCAGGCTCTTTTGGGTGAGTCACACAATATCGCATTAGGCATGTCAGCAACATCTAGGTGTGCTGTGAAGGACCCTGGGAAATTTGCTGACCTCCATGGGGCTGAGCTCCTTAGTCAAATTGTGGGTTATTTTGGAAGTCTGCTCACCTAAAGCTCATGAAGTGCTTTGAGGTAAATGAGCACAATGGAAGATTTAAACTGTATCAGAAACAAAAGAAATCCTAACAATGGCATTAGTCTACTGACAGTAAGAAGAAGGGATATAAATGCCAATAACAGCAATAAAGAAAAAGCAGAAGTGCTCAATATATAGCCCTTTGGTGTAATTAAAAAACCACCAAATTGCTATACTGAGCTCACTGATGTAATGAAATCATAGGATGATCACGAAGTTCCTTCCATTGTAATAGCAGCTTATAGAGGTATTAAAAAGCAAACACAAAAGTTAGACATCAGCCAACCTGGAAAATTGTTTCCAAGAGTTTTAACAGAAATCGGAGCAGTTCTTTGGCTCCTCACTAACCAAACACCAAGGAAGCACCAGAGCTGGGAAGAAAGCTAATATTGTGCCACTGTTCAAAAAGGGTAAATGGCACGACCCAGGTAATTATAGACCTGTCAGCTTGACATCAAACCCAGGCAAAACAGTGCAGCAGCTGATAAGGGATTTGATTAATAAAGAATGGAAGGAGGGAAATATAATTAATGCCAGTCAACACAGGTTTATGAAAATAGATCTTGTCAAACTAACTTGATTTCTTTTTTGGATAAGATTACTGGTTTGGTTGATATAGGTAATAGACTTAGGACTTCTACTGTGTATTTCACTTGGTATCACATGAAATTTTGATTAAGACACCACAATGACACAAAACTATCATGCTATCTATTCAGTGCGTTAAAAACTGGCTGACAGGTCTAAAAATGTAATTACAAATAAAGAACCTTTATTGAGCTGTATCTTGGCCCACTCCTATTTAACGTCTTTGTCAATGATGCACAAGAAAAACTTGTCACTAAAGAAGACCACAGAGGGCCAGTTGCTCTGGAGGATGATAAATTATTAAGCAGCTTTGTTGCTGATCCAGAGTAATCTGGATGGTTTAGCTAGCTGAAAACAGGAAAGTAATATGAGCTTTGAAGTGACCAGATGTAAAGACTTCCTAATAGGAAGATCCAAGGGTCATAATGAATAGTCTGCTGAACATGAACTTCCAGCTCAATACCATGGCCAACAGGTCTAATACAGTTTCACATGAATAAATCGGAGAACACGAACAAGGCCTACATTTGTTACATTACTTTGGCTGGAAACAGAGACTGGAAATGCTCTCAAGGCCTGATTTCCTGACCATGAACACTGAACAGACTCAAGCGCAATTCCTAAGTGTCCTGCCAGTACCCAGACGGTATGGAAGGCAGGGATACAAGGATGGTATCTCTCTCTTGTTGCACTATTCAGTACACCTATCCAGCAAGCATTGCTTCCATCTGGAGCTGCCCAAGTTGGCTAAAATGCCTACAACATGGCCAGGTCACCTCCACCCATATTGCTCCTGCACATGCTGTGCAGTTTTCCATGAACACAATCCTGCTGTGGTTAGCCCCTTCGCCGAGATCCTAGGAGTCCATGGCCTGGGTTGCCTCCTGTTCCCAAGAGGAGGCCCATGCCCTTTTTTCCATATGGATGATGTACGCCATGTGTAGATGCATTACAAATTTGCCAAGGTCTTCCAAAACCAGAAACTGCATGAGCAGCTTGTTACCTGGCTGGTCCAACAGGGATAGAGGCCTGGAGTAGTCTGAGGGCACATTAGGGGTCTTTTATGTAGATGATAGTTCAGGTGATGACACGCTCACAGAGGCAGCCCTTGGAAGTGAATAGTGTCCACATAGCATTGATGTGCTATTGATGCCAATGTCACAGAAAAGCTGTCCAATTCCCTCTTCACAGTCCACTTAGGAGGGGACCAGAGAAGAGCCATGCCGTGCAATGTGCTTTTAACTACCTAATCGCTGAAGAGTCTCTTTTTGTGACACTGAGTGATGATTATATCAGACATACTCTGAAAAGCAGAGAAGTATCCAGTCACCCTCCCAGCATGAAGCTAGAAAGGTGCTCCAAGGGTCTTCATTTAGGGAATTGTTTCACCAGGGCAAGGATTAGGACTGGGCATTCACTGGCTTGCACCATTTCCAGAAAGACAAAGCTGAACAAGTGACARCATCTGAGATGACAACTTGGAATTTGCCCATCAGATTGAACTGATTTCGGTTTTATTGACACCACAGGAGTCAAGATGCACTCAAACTGCTGTTGTAACTTCTGTGTGGTGTCCCAGATGCCTTGTGATGAGACAGATTAATAAGCAGTTGCTAAATTTCTGACTTTGACTTCATGCAGAAAAAAATCAAAGTAATTTTTTGGTTTATTTTAGGATTCTGTTAGGTACAGTTCTATTTTAGATTTAACACAAACATTTCTTTCTATCCATATTTTTGGCATCGAACAAAAATTCAGCCTTTGTTATATTTTTATGGGGCCTGTTGTTCTTTCAGAGGTATTTTAATGCATATTTTTGTTTCTGTTTTAGCGAGCGTTGCTCATTTTGTCAGAAGCAGATGGTGTTTGCTGAATTTTGTTTGTTCCAAAAATAAGCAACATCCAACTGTTCACTACGGAGGTGTGAAAGAGGAAAAGCCTGATGCATAAACACAGTTTCTCCCTCCTAATTCCCCTTGCTATTCTTCTGGTGAAAGGAACTGCTGCTGTCTCCTTACAAGCCTGCAAAGCTGCGGAGTTCGCGCTGTCACTCTACCAGAGAGGGCACACAGCTCCAACGGGCAACCCTGCCAGAGCAGAGCAGTAGGTAACAGCTCCTGGGAGGCCAGCCCAGAGGGCTTTGCAAGAGCTTCTTTGCAGCCCACTGAAGGAGGAAAATACTGCTTACTAGCTAATGTTAGTCGGTAGCCTAAATTAGGACACATCAGGCTCCCTCTGTGGTCAATGGAAAGAAGTAGGCTTTTCCAGACAGGTAGCAGTCTGCTGACTAAAGAGGCAGCCTATAAAGACTCACTTCCAACTTACAGTTTCACGGGCAAATGAGGTCTCCACTCTCCTGACCTCCCTCTGTGTGCCCCTGGGCAGGAACTGCAGCGCAGAGGCTACACAAGGTCTCAAGGGATGGATGCTCCTGGGCAGATTGCTCTGAAGATCACAGGGGAACCACTGGTTTCCAGGACTGGGCTCTACCAGGAGGAGGAAAACGTGTCAGGGGTGAGAGGACAATCTGAATCACATCTAGGAGCTCAGAACAGCACACAGAAACCACAAGGAGCCAGTTCTGGATTCATGTGATCATCTTTGCGAAAATAAAGGCACGTCATTATAAAAGTGATATATAACAACCCGAGTGGGGACAAAGCCCATCAGTCCCTCTTTCCTCTGAGCAGTGTGTGCCATGATCCCAGACACCAGCTCAACACCTGAGGCTTATTCCCCAGGGTTAGACACAAAGGCCCAGGAGCACCAGTTCATTGGGCCCTTGTAGCCAGGAGCTGCACTGTGCTATCTACGGACACCTCAGAACACCAGCATCAAGCCCTTCCTTGGTATTTGCACCTCTGCTGTGGTGGTTTGTGCATAGTCCTGGCTGGGGCTTTCTCTGGCCTTTGTTCTTAACGAGACATCGTTAAGTCTCCTCATGACATGACTGAGTCAAGGCCCAGTTGCTTTGACTTTATTAAACCGTTAGAAAGTGTTAATTTGGCCAAACTATGTAGCAGCACACCTTTAAGTCCTCTGCTAGATAAGGCCCCTTAATGGCTCTTGAGGGCAGCCGCCTGCCTGCAGACAAGGCTCAGCAAGGGTCTTGAAACACCAGCCGTTGAGCTATGCCGAACAGGAGAATCTGTGGCATCTGCGAATATCTTTTCTGAATAAAGTATTAAAAAAAGATAACCACTGCAGGGTGCCCTATTACGTTTTTAAAATACTCCCAGTTTGCTTAGTGTTTATCCAGAAAAGCTAATTACACTTGTCGCTTAATGTAAATTGCTGGATAAATAAACACAGAAATAGGAGCTTAGTGACTGCTATGCTTTCTTTAAAATGCTGTCTGAAGGTTCATTATGCTAAACACAAAAGAGAAGGGAACTTCTTACAATGCACTTATTAAAGGCACATTTTCTACAGAAATGATTGTAGCATGATTGTACAATAGCATATAATTTGCTTTGTTGGCATTTTCAGCGTGAATCTTGCCGACAGCAAGCGTGGATAGGAAAAGTGGCTGCGGGGCCACCGCTTGCGCTGTTAGGAGCTGTCAGCAGTGATTCAGAGGAGGAGGATGCCCCAGCCCAGAAGAGGAGCACTGGCACAACGCGCACGGCTGACAACGGGGCAAGAAACCCCACAGCTCGTTTGCACACACACGTATCCCTGCGGTAGTGGAAAAGCTCAAACTGATGCTGACACCTCAAAAGACTTACATGACACCGCTACGATCATTAAAAGCAGAACATGCTGTAGTAGCAGGTCCCCAGCTCTACAAATGGGATCCAAACCAGGCATGAACATGCAGTTGTATTTCTGTCAAGGCAGCCAGAAAGGTACAACATGGAGTTATGCGACACTTATGTCCCCATGCTGGCTTGATGCCACCTGAAAGAGGACAAAAAAGACCTGATACAGGAAAAAAAGTGGCCCAGATGATCATCACCTTGCATGACATAAAACTGGCAAGTACAAAATTGACCCATTAAAATAGATCATGATGTCGCACCACAGCCATGGTACTTCTGACACAGCTGGAGGAGGCCTAAAGTCAGTGATACCATATCATCCACCCACCACCTTGGGAGGGAATTTCCCGAGAAGCAGCAGGGAACACATCTCAGTGGGATTTTGGGTTGGTTGTGGGTTTTTTTTTTTTGTATGGATACAACCAAATAAAGGGAGCAGCTACTGGAAGAGGTAAACATCAAATCATAGAATCATAGAATTGTTTAGGTTGGAAAAGACCTTTAAGATCATCGAGTCCAACCGTTAACCTAGCACTGCCAAGTCCACCACTAAACCATGTCCCTAAGCACCACATCTACACGTCTTTTAAATACCTCCAGGGATGGTGACTCCACCGCTTCCCTGGGCAGCCTGTTCCAATGCTTGACAACCCTTTCGGTGGAGAAATTCTTCCTAATATCCCATCTAAACCTCCCCTGGCGCAACTTGAGGCTGTTCCCTCTCGTCCTATCACTTGTTACTTGGGAGAAGAGACTGACACCCACCTCGCTACAACCTCCTTTCAGGTAGTTGTAGAGAGTGATAAGGTCTCCCAATTTTTTTATTTCCCCATCAGAGAATCGAACCCTGGTCTCCCGCATGACAGGCGGGGATACTCACCACTAGACATAAGGATGATACACCTGAAATTGGCCACTGAAATACTTCTTGACTCTAAACAGGAAACACAGTTGGATGTGAGTTTGGCCCCACTTAAGTTAAATTTAACATCTACAAGACCCAGATGCAATTTTCCCTGCATGGCACCAAAATAGCTCCAGAGCCACCCAGGCCTTGGCATATGCAGCAAGGAAATCGGTCTGACGAGTCCAGGAGGGCAGGGACTGCTCTGGGCGGGCTGCATTTTTCGCGCCTGGCCATGGCCAGGCTGCAGGTTGCTGCGTAGATTGAAACACTCACAAAAGAAATTTGTCTTTCACCTTTCTAGCCTCTTGAGAGACTTTTATTTGCCACCAGTTTCAGTCTGATGGATGTTTTAACTTTGTCAAACTGTTTCTAGGAGTTGTGTATTAGTTTGCACTGCCTTTGAAACTCGGTTGTTATCCTGAAAGGGCAGGAAGTGGGGATTAAGTCCATTAGACGTTGTTTGAACAACTCTCTTTTCACTCTGTGTTGTGACTCTGCAGTCTGCCAGCACATTTCAGCCTCTTTCCAGGAACTGGCACTGCGGGATGAAGTGTGGCTGGCTGAAGACCTGGCATCTGTGCTGACTTTCATAGGTACCACACTGGGAGAATCGAAGAAGGAAACTCGATGGCAGAGGAGGAAGAAATGTCCCTGGCACCACCCTCTGCAAGTGGAGTACGGAAGACCTGGGTTTCAAAGAAGCCCTCTGCTGCCTGTGGGATACAGGATCAAAGTACGTTATTTGACTGGAAAACGTGACAACCTAATCATCCTGAAGGGTACTATTATTGTCTGCTTAATATGCTTTACAGTCCCGATGAACAGGGAAGGCTGGCTGACAAGTGTAGTATGATGTATCTAATGGCTCAATACTACCGTGATGGATCCATAAAAGGAATCTAATTTCACAGTTTGAGGGAAATACAGATGATACAGTCGGCACTTTAAGGCCACTGATTTCAGCAATCTGGACAAATAATTCCAGTTTAGGATATTCTGGTGGGTCAGGATTTTGCTTTATTTGTTGCTGTCTAATTTAAATCTGGGACCTAGTACTGGAGCCTGTGAAGGCTTATACATTACAGCATGCAAGTCTTATTTGCCAATCACATGGTTACATCAGCAAGGATGTTTTTAGTTCTAATCAGATGAAACAGAGCATTTGAAAACTCTTTGGGTCAGGATTATATAGCAGAACAGCTTGAACTGCACATGCAAAAAATTGTAACTTTCATGCATGTCACTGGTGCAGATTCAGAATTTCTTCTGGGCAATTGCACATGACAATTCAATTATTTCATACACACAAATTGGTTCAATTGTGTAAAAGGAAGGCTTGCTCGGGTTTTGAGTGTATTATGTAGTTTTGAAAATAAACACCCTGTCTCTCTTCTGCTATCGTGAAAGATATCACTTTACAGAGGACATAATCTTCAGGAGTGTATTCCTGCTGATTAAGGGTTATTTGATAATCACGATCATGTCTGAAGTATGGCAACATAATAGAAAACAGTGGGGGCAGATGTTTTTTTCTAATGGTGCAGCTACCCTCTTACCATTTAATCTCTGGAATCAAATACAAGCTTAGACATAAAAACTCACCATCTTGGAAGCTGGAGATGGTCATATTTTCAGTACCTTGGCAAGAGGGATCTGAGCCTTTTTGAGTTTTGAATTAACATGAAAGACTCGTGCCTTCTCCTCCTCTTCTTCCTATCACTGCTCCACATCTTGTGGGTTTCTGTAATCCAGGTTGGGAGGTCTACCCAAGCCCACATGAAGGGTCTCATGCAGGCCTTCCGCAGAGTTCAGAAATCCTACCTCCAGTGCAAAAGCTATCTTTCTTTTCATGTGAGTCTTCAACTGGTTCTTATAATGCTAGATGACAAAAGGTAAATCATACATAAAGGTATGAATAGTAAGAATTGTTCCAAATCAGAAAAAAAAAGATTAGAGACTAGGTGTGCATCTCTTTTGGCCCTTCCCTGGTGAACAGTTAAGAAAAATATGGTGTAATAGTTCAAAGCACTGAGTGTTCCTACTTCTATTGCCAAGTAAAAAGGTGCTTACCTCACATTCCCAGTGTTGGGAGTACTCTCATTTCAGCTGTGTCCTCAGAAACTTTGCACAACTACTGTGTCTGTGTTACTGGAACAATGAATGTGCATGCCCTGTTCATAAAAGTCTGGAAGATCCATCTTATGGGCTAAACTGGCAGCTAGGGAAAAAAAAAGCCAAATCTGTCTAGAGTTCAATATTTTATCATTAAAAGCTGTGCTTGAGCAGTTAGTTTTATTTGACACTTTAATCTGTCCATTAGGAAGCCTTTAGCTTGCCGGCCATTGTTGGGTGGGGATGAAGGACCTCTGAAACCCCCCTGGGCACCCTACGTGCAAGGAGTCTGCCCAGTGTAGCTGGCCCTTTCAGAAAACCAAAGACTTTCTTCACTAGGAGTTACAAAAACTGAGCCAGACAATGAAGGCCCATGATTGGCTTGCTAGGAGCTCAAAGTAAATACATCAATACAAGGACCAAGATGATATTTTTCCTGCTAACTGCAGCCAATTGGGATGGTTGTAACTGTGTGGGAAGCATGGGCTTTGCTGAATGATTTTAATAAGTTAAGCACAGAATGCCACTGGGCATCTAATCCTGCTAAATTTATGCAATTATTTATTTCAGTGGCTGATTCCTGTGAATAAAGTGAGCAGTATTTGGCTTTGGTTATGGATAAGTGAAGAGGACACCAAAGCGTAAAATGGCAGCTTAGAATGACAGAGGAGCTCCTAACTCTGGGGAGCCCATTTACACGAGCCAGCGTGGTTCAGACAAAGCGCTAAGGGGGGACACGGTCCCTTTCTGAAAAGAAAGAAAGAAAGAAAATTGCCCCTAAAAGGAAAAACCATAATCAGGAGGACCATCAATAGAGGAGATTCCCCGTTGGTGAGGTACCTTCTTTCGACTGAGAAAATTCCCTACGTTTGTTGATTCTAATCCAGCTGGCCTGACTTGGCTTTGTAACCACCAGATGCATTGCAAACAACTATGGATATTCTAAAGAAAATCAAATAAAGGCTTTTTTAAACCAATAAGTAGCATTCTTGCAGATGGATGCAGAAGACAATCAGTCACAAAATGGATAAAATTGCTGTCCCCCCTCCAAAATATTTAAGACGCCTGCATCAAGCTGCCTTTGGTTTGTATACATATCAGATTATAGAAGATCTGCCTCTTTATAATTTTTTTAAAAAAGGATGGCAGCCTTAGTTCAATAGAGTTAGTGAGACAATCCTTTAAGCTGTGTCAAAATGCCAGTTATCCTAAGATGCCACCCAGATTTGAATAATTTAGAAAGAGACAAAACCACAGAAAGGAGGAATCATCCTTTGACTACTTTTGCTTTTGACACGGCTGCCTCCCTCTCCTTTTTACCAAAGCATCTTCGTCTCTCTATCAGCCATGACAAGTGCCAATCAAACCTTCTGTTTCTAAAGTTCTGGGGGAAAATGAAACATGAAACATTTTCTAACAATCACTGACCAAAGGTCCACTATCAGTGTGTGGTCTGGGGGAAGCCAGCCTTTCCTTTTTTCACTTCTAATCTCTGACCCACTGTTTACCTCTTCTTTTTTATATACTTTAATCTCTTTGTTGCTCCAAAGGATCCTAAACAAATTGTAGGTCAGCGTGGATTAGCTGCTTTGTTATCAATGATTAGTACATTTACTTTTGCTTTAACATCTTCAGCAACAGCTGAATGTCAAAAAGATCCAGCAAGAGTTCGTTTAATCACAACGAAAACTATACCCACGTAGTCTTAAAATTGCATTGTCAGTCTCAGCATAGAAAAATGGGATACAATAAGAGACAGTGACCGTGGACCTGCATTGTTAACGTGTTTTCAGAGGTACTATTCCAGTAATTCAGTATGATTATAATCAGATTCACAGGAACCTGCATTAGATCAGGATAATAATTAACCTTCAGATATTTGCYTAAGAATCTGCATTCCACTCGCATTTGCACAGCAGTTGCGCTGGATTCAGAAACAGTTTATGCAGCCTGACAGTTGTGGAAATATTTTCAGTAGAAAAATGATATAAAGTTGCTTAGCAAACATGCAAATGTATGGATCAGAATTAAAGAGGGGAATTATTGGACACTGGACTAATTTCAAACGTATGTATAAGGATCAGATCTCTTAAAGCAAGGTAGACTTCTCTAGACTCAGGTAAGCTTTCTTAAATCAACATTGCATCTGCCTAGCCTATGCACAGTGGAGAGCATATTGATGTGATTTACATGTAATAGGCCATAAGAAAATAAAAATGGACAGAAGAGGAGAGGAATTTTGTTTAAAGTCCCTTGACATTGAAATTGCACCAACTTACATCACCTTATACATTAGCAAGGCCAGGGTCAGGAAGTTTTCTTATGATCCCCACAGCAGCTAAGATCATCTTTTTAGCCTGTTGCCCCATCTTATCTTTCCACATCAAGTTCAAGGTTTGTGTCATCGATTTCAAAGTGAATTTACCAGTCTTGACTGTTTTTTTCTCTTACCTGCCATTGCTTCCCATCCTCCAAGCACCACCAGCAATACCTGACCTGGCCCCTATTTGTCCACATCTCTGACAAACATCGCCGTTGGCTTCCCACATTTACTTGATGTAGGAAGTGACAGTCCCAACCTGAATTATCAAATCACTACCCTCCTCTGCACCAAACCACTCCTGCCTGCTATCGCCATGTATAAACCCTTCTCATCCAAATTTCTATGGGAAATTGCCCAGAAAAAAACTGCTAGGATGAGAAGTTGTTGGCAGTATCTGATATACCTGACAGCTTAGTAAAGTTTCCAGTTGCTTTTTATTTTAGATCTTTGTTTTGGGGTTTTCACCAGTAGTAATAATGTAGTGATATGAAGGCTCATAGGTCAGCAGCTATTCATATGTTTCTTTTCACTGACAGAAAAATAAAACTAATACACAGTGAACTTTTAGAAATATTGGAGTGATTTGGAAATTGTGATAATACACACAGATACACAAATCCATATATAGTATCTTATAAGATTCATCCAAATTTGCCAGCTGTAGTATTTATGAAATACACTGTCTATCTGTATAAATATATCACTATACTTAAGGCCAGAGAAAGAACATACACAAATGCATGTAATATTGGAGGAAAAAAAAAAACAATTGAATTACAAGCCAGCCAAGAGCTTTTAGGTCTCCAAATCAAGCAATCAAACCTTCAAAAGCAAGTGCTATTTGAGACCAGCCTTCATTCAGCAACCCCTGAGATGTGTAATAAAGGCAAACTGAGAGATCAGAGGGAAAAAAMCACCATGCATGAGCAGAGATCAGATAAGAGAAGGGACTAGAAACTGGGGAATAAACCAACAGTTTATCAAGGGAATAAGTAGTGTTTATTATTAGATATACAGGCTGGTGTGCTTTAATGAGAATGTAAACACAATATATAAAAGTTAAGAAGGCCTTAAGGAAACAATCCTCAGCTTACCTGTACCATCCCCAGTCTTAGACACCTGTCCAGTAAAGTCAGCATCTCAGTTCTCCAGCGTGGATTCGGTTTCATGCAAACCTGTCAGAAAGTGTTACAATAAATGAGACTGAACAAGGGCCAAGAGATTTTTATCATATTCTAAATACTAACAGGTTTATCAGCACAAGCCACCAACCTCTTATTTTACCATAATGGCCTTTGTTTTCTATATTATTCCATTCAAAGATACCTGAAGAAATACTTGACAATAAGAGCGTTAAAAGATTTGAAGATCAATGGAATTATTGATTTTTTTAAAACTATTTCTAACATTTAAAAGGCCTTTTAAGAGGCCTATTTTTTCTTTTGTTTTCTTTTTCATATACCTGAGAAAGCAAAAGGAAATCATACCAAAAAAGAACTTTCATTTGGATGCCTTCTCTGCCAGTTTTTTGCATGTTAGCAAGAGTTTCTCTAACAAAGGTGATGGACACCGTGCAATTTTAGCCCAGACTGCCTCATGCCCCAACAAGTCTCCCAAGCAAGGACCAAGTGCGTGTTGCGTGCATGGCTTCGTGAGAACTTCTCTCCCCAGCCACTGCAAAGCCAAACAGGGCTGTGCAAGCCACTTCAAGGCAATCTGCTTGAATTTGCAGCAAGGGGCACTTCCACTCGCACAATGGAAAGCTGATTTTAGAAGATATTCCTGCCAGTTGCCATCACTTGGTATAAATTTGTGTGTGACTCCTGTGGTTTCATCCACAGTGATGGGGGCCAAGCTGCTCAGGTAGGTTTGCCTCAGGCTCTCCCTCTTGCAAAGCCCTTGAATCCAAGCTATGGGACACAACAGCCTGGCTGCAGCGAGGGGTAGCTGGATAGATGGACCACAAGCTACAACACAAGTTTAGGTTCAGACCTGAGCCAAGCATGTGACGATGACATCCCTCAAACAAAACACAAGCCTGCAGGCAACATTACTTCAGTCACCTTATTTCATTAGCTCTCTTCTCCAAGTTTTATCTGCTTTCACTGTATGTCTTGCCCTGCTGCTGCCAAAGACAATGAAAATATTAATTAAGGGTCTTGGCTCCTACACAAAATCCTTTTGCCTTTAAAAAACCTGAGACTGAGAGAAAGGGTCTTTACCTCCCCACAGTACCAGCTGTTGAGGACAGATACCTATGTTCACCTGGCGAATCTGAAAAATCTCAAAAATGATTAAACACCATATTGATAAACAGCAGCAAGTACCATCATCTGCAAAATAAGCTGTATGTTCAAGTCACTTTATTCAGGTAAAAATGCAAGGAACTGAAAGCGCTCTACTTCTGAATGTGAGAACTCTCAAGGGATCTCAGGGGAACAAATGATAATCTGCATCTTGGTCTGCTGCTGGGGCACCTTAAAAAAGCTCATGTTCAGGTCACAGTTGACTGCTTGGTCTTCAGTCAGGCAAAACTTCCCAAAGAATCAGGAAGAAGGTGTAAAGACTTCGTCTGTAAAGACTGAGATAACACAAGCGGCATGTTTGCTGGAAGTACATGTACCCCGCCTTGCTCCATGGCAAAGCAAAGGAAAAAGGGTTAACTTAAGTCATCTTAAGTGAGGCTTTAAGCTTGTTTGGGGCTAAGACCCTAAGGCACACGTTCCACTTCTGCATCTGGTCTGAAGAGCATCATCTCCTCTATATGTGCTCTCTGAGCATGTCCTATGCAAGAAGTAGGGAGGATATAAAAACTTCTTAATGAAAGTATCTATATAAGTAACACTGTTTTAGCTGCAAAACATTTACAGATCAGAATTTCCTTGGCCACTGTCTACTGTAATTAACTTTTTGAGAATATTTTTTGCCAGCTACAGCACATAAATAATTGTGGTTAGATCGGCCTAATTACAGAACGTGAACAGACCTTTCATAAATAAAATACCACTGATGTCTTCACACTAATTGTTCTGTAACTCTAGCCTCGCCTGGCCAGGAGTAGCTGTGCTAAAACACTGTAAATCAATTTAGCAGTTCTGTTCACACATTGACAGACCCTGTGACAAACAGGATCGCATTTCCTATGTAGACAGCCCCTGCTAAGCAGTCAGTTCAAAAGAGTAATTTGAACAGATCCACATTAAAAAATACATGATACTACACAGAGGAAGCTGTCATGCTCCTATTCCTGCCCCCATCCCTACAACAATCTATTATTCTGTTACACGGCTAAATGTTCCTTTTGTGGCCTAATTCACTGTAAAACTTCAGCAAAACAAAACAAAAACACTAGGCAATTAACAAAAATAATGGCTATATCATTCCTTGAAGAGGGCAGTTTAACAGCTAGCAGGTCTTGGTGCAGCCCCCAGGTCTGCCGAGGCAATCCCCATCCAGGAGCCCACCTGTGCTGTCATCAGGGCATCTCTGGGTGCATGTGGAGCACATTCCCCTGTGCAGGACAGGCATGAGGCAGTGATGGGGGTAGGGATTGTCTGTGCTTACCCATGTACACCAGATTCTGACTTTTTTTTTCTTCTTTAGCATCAGTGTCCTTTATCCACTACTGAGTCTCCTGCTTCTGTCCAAGGAAGGAGCAACCATCCAATATACACCACTGTTGTTATGCAGGATTCTTCCTTTAGTAAGTCAGCTTCAAATGTCCAACATACCTGAGCAGTGGTTACTCAAGGCTTACTAATTTATTTATGGAGAAACCCTAAACATGTTAATTCCTTTCTGCAGCTAATTTTAATATACTTCAAAAGGGTCAATACAATATATTCCCCTCCCCCACAACTGTATCTGAATTTGAGGACTTTTTAGCAGAGGACTTTAAATGTAGTTCAGTAAAAATGACATGAGGAAAAAAGGTTCAGACAGTGTTGGGCAACTCTGCAGGAGAGGGTGAAGACTGAAGACTGCTTCTGGCAATAGCACTAATATTTGGTTATTAAATGTTACTTCCAGTGACATTTTGTAGATCATGAGCTACAGACACAGGGTTGCCACTCTCCTCTGCTTCCTCTCCTGTATTACCTGCCAAAGCAGCACAGGTCTGGTTCGCTCTAGAGCCTGGGGTTGGGTATGGACTGAAGCAAAGCTGGGGGGTACTCAGCCCTGCTGCATGCAGGCAGACAACAAAGCAGATCTACGTGTTTGGGTGTAGTAGGAGATACTAGGGATAGGAAATGCACATACAAGATAATCACTCGACTAAGGCATAAATGTTCAAGAGCAGCTGAACAGATGTAAAAAGATTTCACTGGTGGCTCTCAATAAAATTTTTAGGGTCTTTCACTGCAGTTGAGGGGTAGGAACTGCTTCACCACTTTGAAAGAAACCATAAGACTCACCACGAGTGGAAAGGCTCGATGGGGGCTGAGAAGAAGGTGTTCCTCACAGATGCCCACTGAGCACCCCACAGACCCTGCAGAGAGCCATCCTGCCCCAGGACTGTCCTTGCTTCCCTTGTTCCATCACCATTTTAACTAAGCAGCAAAGTACCGTGACTCCAGCACTTCTGCCCTCATTGCTAACCTTGCAGGGCTGGTCCCAAACATGCTCTATTTGTGGGTACACCTGCATCATTACTGAGAGACCAAGCCTTCAAATACTGCTTTTTTTGCTATATACATCCTTAATAGTGAATTCAGGACATGCAATTATTTGTCTGTGATGTCACAGCTGCTAGCCTTTTTACTGCAGGTTCTTCTTAATCCAAACATCTTATTTTACCCATTCAAATATCTCCTCAGAGAGGGAAAATGCCACTGCCATACTTCCATTAACTATTTAACATTGAAACTGACTTTGAATTTATAATAATTCAATATTATGTGGAATAGTACAGCACTTGCTGAAGGGAGTATGTCCAGTGTTAAAATACTGTGAACAGGTCACAGGCAGACTCTTATAGGATCACATGAAAATTATTTTTTGTTTAGGAAAGAAAAAAAATGCAGTCCAGAAGACAAGCTGTTTCTGATGACTTTTCCCATACAATTGAAAAATTCAGCTCTTATTCAGTATGAGTCATTCAGGTAATTAATTTCCACAGTCAGAAGTGGGAAAGGAGCAGGAGTTTATATTCAAGAGCTATCACCACAGAGCCACTGTGCACTCCCCCCACATGAGCTCTGTGGCCATTTATCACACAATTCCAACACAAGCAATTTGCTACCGCTATGAAAAATAGCCCTGGTAGAGTCCCAGGATTGTCTGTATGTTGTACCTGTATCAACTGTTGATAAAATGACCAACAGCAGCAACCAGACTTATGTCTTCTTCCTCCTCAGTGTTGAACGACACACTCCCACTCTTCCTTTTCTCTCTTTTTTGCCCAGTACATTTTTATTTCTGTTTTGCACAGAGGTACGGCTTCAGCAGGTGGGTTATAAGGGCCAGTGGCTGCAACGCAGGACCCCATCGTGGAGGATGTGGGGTTGAATCCCCTCAGGCAAAGGCAGGAACTGACCCTGAGAGTCTTGCTCCCTCCGTGACACAGCTCTCTCCATCCTTGCTGCTGTCGGGCTTTTTTAGGAAATGCAGCCAGAATTGCATTTTGGCTCAGTCCTGCTGGTTGTGTTGGGCAAGCTTTGAGGACGCTTGCCGGACCAAACCCCGCAGAGGTGTTATGCAGGGGAAGCCAGAGCTCCCTATTCTCCTTCAGGCTCAGGACAAAAGAGGGATAGAGCAGCTCAGCATTGGCTGAATGGCGGCAGAAGTAGACCTGCAGTACTTCTGGACTTACCATCAGTAAACGTCAGTAGGGAAGCAGTGACAGCAACTTTCCCAAGTGGGGAAAAGCCAGCGAAAAGCTTATAACTCCAGAGGCATCAACACTATTTATCTACATTAAGGTATTAAGACCAAATTGGTCTGAGGACCTGGTAGCGGTGGGCACATCAAAGAGAGGTGGCTCTTGCTCTGAGGACTTAGGGTCAAAACGGGAGATCTGGGGTGAGCCAAAACACAGAGAGGTGAAATGATTTACCCATGCTTGCTTAGCACACCAAGCTGAGAACTCAGTACATTTCAATGCTCCTCTCTGTGGGTTTCTGAGAGCTTGACATGAGCTGGCCTTTAATGCTGGAGGTAGAGAACAACTGCTATTGCCTGGGAGCTTTTTTGAGAACAGTCAATGCATTTGTTGGTTTTGTTTCAAAACAATGACATGCTCACAATTTTCTTTCTGATAGGTCTAGTCACAACTTTTTTCTTTCATTTTTTCAATGGTTTTATCACTGAAGACTGTCTGGCTTGCAGCTGGTTTCCTGCTGCTACCAGGTCAGACAGCACTCACTATATTTGTGTTCAGTGGTAGCGGATTAGTCATTTATACAATACAGACTAACTCCAATTGTAAAGGAAGCAAATTTAACTAAATATATATGGATCAATCAGGGAGCTTGTGAATTTTCAGCAACACTTGTAAAAATGGTAAGAACTTAAAAAATCATCTCACCTTCCCTTTTATCCCCATTTCCCCTCTTAGTTTCTACAATGAAAGCAGTATGAGTAGAGATCTCACCCAGGGAGCTGGAGTGCCTTCACAGTTAAGGACAGCATCTAACACGTCCCTGCCTGTCCTCTTGAGGGCTGAGGAATTGCCTTCATCAAAGGCAATTTCTGTTCCTCCTGAGGGCTCAGTCCTACAAAGTGACAGGCTCAGTGCTCCTGTCCAGGAGAGCAGGAGTCACAGGTGGTCAGCACTGGGAGTAGCATAAGCCCAGACTGTGGTCTGGCTTGGGAAAACAGCAACAATTTGAGCATGTAGTGGTTTTCTGTCTTCTTTAATGCCAGACACCAGTAAGACAAACTGTACATTTAGCAATAGGAGTAGCACTTCATTAGGACAAACCACAGCAACCTCCTGCCTGCATTAGGCAAGAATGTAATATTGGGTTGACAGTGATATTTCAGAGTGCTATATTAGCTATACCATCAATTTCCCCTTGTTTAATAACCTTATAGAGTTGGTTTTCATTGACTGTTACAGTTAGTTCATTCAGTTCATATAGCTCAGGTGAACTTCCCCAGGAAGCTGATCTACTCAACACGAAGATAGGATATTTGGTGAAAGGAAAATATGCCTCTTCAAGTGGGGCTTTAAGATAGCTATCTGATCATTTTGAGAAGTGCTGTATCTAGCAATCCCATTTATTTTTTCTAGGTCTTTCCCTCTCTCTTCTCTTAGGGATAGAAAAGTAGGCAGCACGTTGCACTTTGAACGCTACAGTTTACCTGCTTCTGCTTCCTGCTTATCTGGTAACCGGTAGGGTGAGCAGCAATCTTTAACCAAAGAAGATTCAGACATTTTTATTCCTAATTGCTTATTGCAATGCATTTCAGGAGTGTTATTTCAGGAGTGCTTATTGCAAAGCATTTCTGAGGGTGCTTGGTGATTTTATTCCAGCAGACTGCAAACAAAAGCGCAATGAGAAGTAATGTACTTTCAGAAGTACACTACATCTTGCAGTTATCTCCTGGTAATGAAGAGATACTCAAGGCTATGTTAGACCCAGTCCCACCCTAATGTAAAAAACAAGATCTTTTACACTGATTTCAGTATGGTAAATCAGACACATAGTGCACATTAGCATCCTTCTTAATGGTTACAAGGCTGTGCTATGAAGACACTCTGCACTATGTATAAGGACACTCAGATTGAAGATTTAATTGCACAAGGTGCTGAGTGCTCTGGCCAAGAACTAGCATGCGAGCAGCTACACTGAGAATGATCCATAAACCAGCAGTCTGTGCATGCTGAAACACTCTGCTGACAGCGAGAGGAGGGAGAGGGTGCGAGCGCACGTCAGGACTCGGCTCCAGGAACGCCCAAACCAGGGGATGGTCATCAAACAGACCAGCCATGGTCCAAGGCAGGAAGTAAGGAGAAGCACTTCAAAACTGGGGGTGACTTATGCCTATGCAGTGCCAGTGAGCACCAGAAGAGACTGCATTAGCATGCCTTGGGGATCAGCCTTCTACTCACAGACATGTATGAGCAGAAGAGCAAAGACACCAAGCCTTAATTTTAATCCTTCCCTTCTTCCCACAAATGCTAAGCAAAATGATGGTTTATACTGATTCTGGGCTGCAATGTCTGTGCCAGTTAATTACCTCACGTGTGTTAGCTACCAGAGTGCTTCAGTGAGAATGGAAGTACTAACCCTAATATGGTGTTGCCATAAATCCTCACCAGGGGAGCTCTGAATTCAGAAACCAAGCTAGCTGTAACTACATTTTGTTAACGTGAGTAGGAAAAAATTTTTTACTGAGTCTCGTTTTGTAGCCGTGATACACACAATTTGCTGCGGTGTCTTTTTTTCCTCTGTCTCTTTACGGCTTATAAAACACTTCCGTAATGGAGAAGTGTAAAAATGTATTCTTCAGTACTTACCAAAAAAGTGTCCTTACTCCCAGAGAACCATCAGAGTCCCAGTTCACAGTTGCACTGCCCTAGGGGTAGTCATTCGCTTTGGTGTCAAATATATGCCAAAGTACTGTTATCAGTAGTTATTCGCTTTATGCAATATGTGAGGTCCCCAGGCATAGATGAGGACCTCACTGCACTGGGACATATATGCCTATGGAGAATGTAACCTGGAGCTTGTTCTGCTTATTTTAGACTCCGTTTGTGCTCAGGTAGGACGTGTAGCACACAACATTGGGAATTCAGGGAACCTCTTTTTCTACCTAAGAGCTTTGCTTAATTTATTTGGTTTTGGTGCTGATAGCTTTTCTTGATTTTGATGTGGAAATTTTCAAAACAATTGGCTTAGCTTAATCATAGTTGCAGGATGACAGAAGTGTTAATTTAAAAAATATCTTTAAAATAGCTTGCAACTAACATACTAACTAGAATAAAGCTTTTTATCAGCTAAATTCCTTAGCGTTAAAGGGAATATAAGGGAAAGCTTAACGACTGTGGTGATGATAAGGTCGAGTGCTTATGGGTAAGGATGAGGGGGAAGGCCAACAAGGCAGATATCCTGCTGGGAGTCTGTTATAGGCCACCCAACCAGGATGAAGAGGCCGATGAAGCATTCTACAAGCGGCTGGCAGAAGTATCGCAATCGCTAGCCCTTGTTCTCGTGGGGGACTTCAACTTCCTGGACGTCTACTGGAAATACAACACGGCAGAGAGGAAACAGTCCGGGAGGTTCCTGGAGTGTGTGGAAGACAACTTCCTGACGCAGCTGGTGAGGGAGCCTACCAGGGGAGGTGCCTCGCTCGACCTGCTGTTTACGAACAGAGAAGGACTGGTGGGAGATGTGGTGGTCGGAGGCCATCTTGGGCTTAGAGACTATGAAATGATAGAATTTTCAATTCTTGGTGAAGTAAGGAGGGCGGTCAGTAAAACCACTACCATGGACTTCCGGAGGGCGGACTTCGGCCTGTTCAGGACACTGGTCGAGAGAGTCCCTTGGGAGGCGGTCCTGAAGGGCAAAGGGGTCCAGGAAGGCTGGACATTCTTCAAGAAGGAAGTCTTGAAGGCGCAGGAGCAGGCTGTCCCCATGTGCTGTAAGAAGAACGGGCAGGGAAGACGACCGGCCTGGCTGAACCGGGAGCTCTTGCTGCGACTCAGGAAAAAAAGGAGCGTTTACCACTTGTGGAAGAAGGGGCAGGCRACTCAAGAAGAGTACAGGGATCTCGTTAGGTCATGCAGAGAGGAAATCAGAAAGGTAAAAGCCCAGCTAGAACGCAATCTGGCCGCTGTCATTAAAGACAACAAAAACTGTTTTTACAAATAYATTAATGACAAAAAGAGAGCCAAGGAGAATCTCCATCCTCTATTGGATGTCGGGGGGAACGTTGCCACCSAGGATGAGGAAAAGGCTGAGGTACCTAATGCCTTCTCTGCCTCAGTCTTTAATAGTCAGACCAGTCACCCTCAGGGTATTCAGCCCCCTGAGCTGGAAGACGAGGACGGCGAGCAGGATAAACCCAGGCAAGCAGGGACATAATCCAGGAGGAAGCGGTGAACAACCTGCCACGCCACCTGGACGCTCACAAGTCCATGGGGCCAGATGGGATCCACCCGAGAGTGCTGAGGGAGCTGGCGGAGGAGCTTGCCAAGCCACTCTCCATCATTTATCAGCAGTCCTGTTAACGGGGGAGGTCCCGGATGACTGGAGGCTTGCCAATGTGATGYCCATCTACAAGAAGGGCTGGAAGGACGACCCGGGCAACTACAGGCCTGTCAGCCTGACCTCGGTGCCAGGGAAGATTATGGAGCGGTTCATCTTGGGGGYGCTCGCAAGCCATGTGTGGGACAACCASGGGATCAGGCCCAGCYARCATGGGTTCATGAAAGGCAGGTCCTGCTTGACCAACCTGATCTCCTTCTATGACCAGGTGACCCGCCTAGTGGATGAGGGAAAGGCTGTGGATGTGGTCTACCTGGACTTCAGTAAAGCCTTCAACACTGTCTCCCACAGCAYYCTCCTAGAGAAGSTGGYRGCTCATGGCCTAGACAGGTGTACTCTTCGCTGGGTAAAAAACTGGCTGGGCGGCCGGGCCCAGAGAGTTGTGGTGAATGGAGCGAAGTCCAGTTGGCGGCCGGTCATGAGCAGTGTCCCCCAGGGCTCCGTTATGGGGCCGGTCTTGTTCAATATCTTCATCAACAATCTGGATGAGGGGATTGAGTGCACCCTTGGTAAGTTTGCAGACGACACCAAGCTGGGCGGGAGTGTTGATCTGCTCGAGGGTAGGAAGGCTCTGCAGAGGGACCTGGACAGGCTGGATCGATGGGCTGAGGCCAACTGCATGAGGTTCAACAAGGCCAAGTGCCGGGTCCTGCACTTCGGCCACAACAACCCCATGCAATGCTACATGCTGGGGGAAGAGTGGCTGGAAAGCTGCCTGGCGGAAAAGGACCTGGGGGTGTTGGTTGACAGCCGGGTGAATATGAGCCGGCAGTGTGCCCAGGTGGCCAAGAAGGCCAATAGCATCCTGGCCTGTATCAGAAATAGTGTGGCCAGCAGGAGTAGGGAGGTGATTGTGCCCCTGTACTCGGCACTGGTGAGGCCGCACCTCGAATACTGTGTTCACTTTTGGGCCCCTCCCTACAAGAAGGACATTGAGGTGCTGGAGCGTGTCCAGAGGAGGGCAACGAAGGTGGTGAAAGGTCTGGAGAGCAAGTCTTATGAGGAGCGGCTGAGGGAACTGGGACTGTTTAGTCTGGAGAAGAGGAGGCTCAGGGGAGACCTTATTGCGCTCTACAACTACCTGAAAGGAGGTTGCAGCAAGGTGGGTGTTGGTCTCTTCTGCCAAGTAACTAGCGATAGGACAAGACGAAATGGCTTCAAGTTGCACCAGGGGAGGTTTAGATTGGACATTAGGAAAAATTTCTTTACTGAAAGAGTGGTTAAGCATTGGAACAGGCTGCCCAGGGAAGTGGTGGAGTCACCATCCCTGGAAGTATTTAAAAGACGTGTAGATGAGGCGCTTAGGGACATGGTTTAGTAGGCATGGTGGTGTTGGGTTGACGGTTGGACTTGATGATCTTGAGGTCTTTTCCAACCTTAATGATTCTATGATTCTATGATTCTGTGAATATGAGTTAGCTGGAGAGGTGTATTTTGACCACCGGAGGGCTCCGACATTTTTTTCCATCACTAAATAAAAGCACTAAGCAGTGGCTGGCCTCATCTAAAGTTATAAGAATAATCTGCAGCTAGCAATGTATTTGATGAATTTCACCTGTATTTCCACTTGGATCACTGTGGACAGACTGTGAAAGTATGGAACTTATAAATTATTCAAATCTAGTCACAAATGCTTTCCCCAAATATTTTCAAATTTGTGAATTGTTCAAATGTTGACATTCCAGTTGAATATCTGGTTTGCAATTTGCATGGTCACTTCAGCTATTAGTGCACAAAGCCAATCTAAACTTTTAATTGTGTGTTCATTTGTATGAATCATTTCATTTGTATATCATTTGCCAAACAGTACAAAGGGTCAGATAAAAGGCCACTGAAGACATAGGAAAAACTGCTGCTGATTTGTGTTGCTTCTGGATGAGGCCAAGCCCACATATTGCTCATTCCTTCTGCAATTCCATCAGTGAGAAACAGAAAAAACATCACTACACTGTACTTAACCAGAAAAAGCAGCCAGGATTTGCAACTTTTATATTCCAATGCACAACTGAAATGATGTTTTCAGGGACAGTTTGAGCTTTAAAAACTCATTTGCAGGCCTGTTTGGGATAGGAAGGCAGGATCCTCTCAGATCTTTGTGGAAAATGGACAAGTAGTTATTTTCAGGGTCCACATCAAACATGTCATTCTCGCATCACTGACCCTCACCTGATATGCACATCACACTCAGACTAGATCACAAGCTCTCCTCAGCCTGCTTAACGATAACAGGTCACTTGTCACATTCGATGGAGCTCTGCTGATTTAGAGGATCTGGCCCTATTTACAGTTTAACTCAGTTTCTTCTTGTTCCAGACCTCCAGTACCTTCCAGGCCCGATGGGGCCTGGTTGACGGTCCCTGAAACTTCTCACAGTTTTTTTTCAGGCTACACTTGGACCTTCATGTGGAAATTACTGTAACCTTAAATCCCACTACTTTCCATTTCCAGCGGATAAAGGTTGTCAGTCCTTTGGGATCTGCATAGAYGTACCTATTCCTCCTGTCTTATCTGGGTTGGTGCTTCTCGTGCTACCAGCAGAGAAGTTTTGCTGGGATCTCAAGAGGGGACTACTGTCTTTCCTCTTTCCTTTGCAAATGTAACTTCTTTTATAAGACCATTTTGGCTTTGCCCAATACTTGCAAGCTCCACTCACAAAACAGACCTTTGGTAGGCATTTTCCAATTGAATGCTGTATGGTTGGCATCATTTATATGACAGAGCCAAATTAAACCTGTCAGGCTGACAAAAATTTCGTACTACAAATTAACAAACTACTTTATGCACTCCTGATGAAAGATGAATGTTTCATACACGTTAAAATGAGAGGTTGCTGGGAGCCTGAGGAACTAAACCCCTCAAGTTCTCTGGCTTCTGATAAAAGACTGGATCAGTAAATATTTATCAAAATTAGAGGTCCAGCTCATAAAGTAACTGAAACAACAGAATATCTTCTCCAGGAAAACAGCAGTAGCATAGGGACAAACTAATTATCATACATATTTTAAAAAATTTATTATGGATCTTTAACATTTTTAAAAATCTTGAAGAAACACAGCATGAGGCTTTCATCCTCCTTAGGCTTTAATGCTGGGGCGGGGGACACTTTCTAAAAACAATGCACAATATAGTCATGAATTCTCTGCATTCTTCCATTTTCACTCAAAATCTGTGATATTTATCAAAACTTTCACATTGATTTGGAATTACTTAGGGAAGGACACTTACCTTAAGCCTATTTAACACTTGTGAGTGGACACATCTGTGGTTCTAGCAACATGACACAGCTTATCTGCTTTGAAGCTTTGCCCCACTGCCCACCAATGCAACAAAACCTGAGCATCTGCAGGATAAAACAGATTGGCAATAGTCAAATCCTTAGTAAGTTTTGAGGAGCCTGTGGCTCTTTTCCTTTTTGGAGTATAGGAAGTTCTTCTCACCATCTGTGTTAGTTTGGTTCAGATCTAAGCCAGAGGGGAAGACTGGATGCTGTCACAGCGGGAAGCTTTTGCAGTGGGAATGGGCAGCCATAACTTCCTGGTAGTTTGGCTTCCTGGTACTCATGCTCTGGGTTTGCCTTTTCTCCTCTGGAAAATTATCTCCAGGTTGCTTCCCCTCCTCTGGCCAGGCTTTCTTGCCTCACTGCCCACAGACTGTTGTCATCTCCTCTGTGGGGTATAACTGTCTTTGAAGCACAGATTGGATGGCAGTGACCTAAACCAGGGTGAGTTTTCCTCACAGAAAAATTGGGTGTAAAAAGCTGCTTTTTTTGTTAAAAAAATCATCCCAATAGAAAGATCCTACCTGGCTCATCTTTGGGGGTCTTTTCTTTCTCCTCAGATAAATACAATAATTCCCACCCCAAAATTACCAAAATCATGGAAGATTTTCCAGTTTTGGCTAAAATTTGGCCAAAAAAACCCCAACAACATAGTTTTCCAAGTGTTAATTGCTGGGCTCTACTTCAGTCTTTCACATCTAGTGCATTGCACAGATTGTATCTGCTTATATACCATGCAGACCCACAGGTCCTGTGTAACTTCACTGAAAAACAGGAGTGCCCCAAGGGATGCAAGATTGTTTTCAGCATCATCAAACTCCTCCCAAAGGTGACACTCATGTGTATGAGCTGAACACAACACAAACATCTGCAGTGACAGCAGGCAGAGGACACTGTCTCTTACGCTCAAAAAGTGCACACAGCTACAGCTCAGGTGTCAGGATAATTGTTGGAAGAACTGAGCCTATAACCCCTCCATGGGCTATTCTGATCCCATCCTATTCCATCTTCTCGGTATTAGCAATCCCGTTGTATGTAAAACATGCTCCTATTTCACTCCTCTTTTTAATTATGGCAGGAAAGGTTTACCCCTGAATTAAATGTAGTTAAGAAAGCTTCCCACCATCATGAAAAAGAACCCCTTCATGTTTTGTATCTTTAATACGGTTAATTTGCAGGGTCCTTTAAGAGCAGCTGCTAGTTTTATGTGTCAAAGGACTGCCACACAAAAGAGAGCGTGGCAGTGAGCTGTGGGTTTTGCTGACACAGCACACTGTTTCAATTGAAAACAAGGAATAGAAGGAGCAGTGTGAGAAACCTGACACTAGCTGTTACCTTTAGAAATCAAAACTTAACAAAATAAAGGCAAGCATACATGTTACATTTTTCTTTTTTAAATGAAATCTTGTTAGATGCTGTTGGAGACACAGGTGATCAGCAAGTCCTTCTGAAGAAACATCTATTACAAAGGAGAAGAGAGGGAGATGGAGAAGGTGCCATTTTTCTATCACTATAGTAAACACCTAATGCACCGTAAACAGAGCAAGTCATGCGGTAAAACATGAAGAAGCTCTTTTTTAATCATCTGAATAGAAATTTAATATCTTTGCATTTGCTAAGTAAGGCAACTCGCCCAAGCAACCAGATACACAAAGCCTTACGCATTTATTCTGCCTTTGTTGCTACTGAACAAAGCTTCTAAGTCACAAGCATTAAAGCTGGTATTTACTAAGCAGTTGCACATGAGGGCTCATTAGGAAAATCAGGGTATCCAAACATGTAAGGAAGCCTGAGAAATCAAATAGCCGCATATACAGTATGACAAAAACCCCCATAAGCATTTCCAGTAGTTTTGCTCTTCTAAATTATGAGGTCCAACAGCTAGGACCAATTCCCCAGGCCAGTCCCAGCTGTACGGTGCTGAGCAACAGCAGCACAGACCTAGGTCATGCTATGAGGAGTGGAGGACTCTGGCTTGTGTGGGGATGATATGCTGCAGAAAGCCTTTGCTACCAAACCTGCCCATTGCTACTGAGCTGCACCAGCGCTATAGCAAGAACAGGAGAACATAAATAAACCATTACCACCCAGGAGACCTATGAACTTTGGTAGTGCTGTTTAAGTATTATATCGGTACTGTCTGTCAGCTTCCAGGAGTCCACAATACTCAGACCTGGCTCTTTTTAAAGGATGGTTTCATAAGGTAAGAGCACTGCCACTGTGACTACCATGCTTTAGTTTTCTCTCTCTTTTCTGCACTCCTGGCAGGAAGGGTGGCCTCTGTCAAACATCAAGGTGACATGAATGTAGCAAAATTCATCCTTCCAGTCTGGGAGAATGAAAACCAATTTGCTAGTCAAAACTGAGTAGCAATAAAAAGGCTCATATTCAATATACCAGCAAAGCTCTCGTACTGCAACAGCAACACAGCCCTCCACCAGCCTTTTGGCACAGCTGTTGGCACCACTGCAAGCACCACAGCAGGGGGAAGTCTTCCAAGAAGCCTGCCAAATATACAAGCATGCTCTCCTAACCCTGGGGATAAATGCAGAACCAGATCTGCAGGTCTTCAGGAGGTAGCAAATATTTCTAACGCTCAGCACACCAGGACAAATTAGAAATCCTTTGGTGTGATAGCTATAGAATTAGTTGTGCAGAAAACTAGCAAATCTTCCCTTTGCATGGGTAGAAAATAAAACAGGACCTCAGCTGAAGACCAAGCTATGAATAAATGCAAATTCCTAATCAGAATATCAATATGAAGAATTCTTTCAGAGGAGACAGAGACCAGATTTAGCCTCTGGATCAAATGGCTCTTGCAGATGGTATTTCGGTAGGCAAATGTGACATTCTGAGCTAAAATCTTTCACAAAATGAGCTTTAAATAAACAGCTTGCCTTAAAATACTTTGTTGATACGATGATAGTCCTTCTCTGTAGCCACATTCAAAAGTTTTATGCACGACTGCAGCAGCTCTGACAAGAAGAAGGGAGACAGGCTGTTCCCCAACCCCAGGGCATTTGCCTGGCATAGGGATTCCTGAGTTCAAGTTCCTGCTTTGAGGTGGGTACCTGGAAGAAGCATTTTGTCTTTTAATGATTTGAGCAGCTCTGCATGGTATCTTTTCACTGTGCAAGGTACCTCTACACAGTACTTCTTCCCCTGCACTCCTCCATAGAGTTGTGACTTTTTTCCCATCAGGATCCATGTGTCTCTCTCCTTCTGGCAAATTTATGGCAAAGAGAGAATTCTCTGAGGTTAGATTTTTATCTCATTTCCTTCTTAGCATTTATATTAAGATATTTTAAAAGCTCAGGAACTTCTATCTATGCACCACTTGTCTACATATGCTCATACTCTTGTCACTTTTCTCTTAATTGCTCCATTCTCGCTGAGTGTTTCTACTCCCTCTTTGTTTTTCTCATTAGATTGAGAGCTCTTAGGCAAGAATTATTTTTAGTTACAGCTCCTAACACAGTGGGTTGTTGATATGGATTCTTAATAATCATAGATAATACAGTATTCCTCAGTGGAATGTAAGTTGGCTTTATCAATCACCATGCTGCCATATGCAGTTGTATTGTTCTAATATTTTAAATGCTTTGGGTCAAATACAAGAAGCTGACTGGTGCCTGTGTGTGTCTTTGATAACTACACATACAGAAAATGCATAGGGAAGGACTACGATTAACCATTTTACAGATGGGAAGTGAGGCTCAGAGAAGCTRGAAGCCAGTCCCAGGGGATCGGTGGCACTGCAGAGAACTAATTTCCACACCTCAGGCTAATTAATGCCTTAACCAAAGGACCCACCTCCCATACCAGCAGGAACATGACATTCTGCTTCCTAGCAGTTATGCATTTTGCTTCCAGTGAGGCTTGTAAAATGCAAATTCCTGGTAAACCACCTTTCCTTTCATATTTGTGAATAAGATTTTACGTATCCTTTTTATGAATAGTTCCTACCATTCTCTTCACATCCTGACTCATAGATATAGCTTTCCTTTGATTTCTTCTTTATTTGTGCATTAAGGCTATAATCTATTCTTCAGAAAGTTTATATATATGCACACACACATATACACATATATATGTGGGTGTGAATACATATATATACACACACACATATATATGTAACAGATGTATGCATCATATGGAACAAATGCAAATGAACATATAGTTTTGACTCTTCTTCCACTTTGTTTGCCTGTAGGGAATTACTAAGACATAGTAGCTTCATGACTTGAAAGATGAGACCATGATATTGCTATTTCTACACTTCCAAGGAGAGTGCAGGTGTTTCAAARCATTTATGAAATTGCTTGATTGACTCTTATATAGAAATCTATTGACAATAAGTTGAACCTTTGCAGCTAGGCTGTAAAAGATTTGATTATAGTAACAATACTAACCATCATGAATGTCATAAATCTTAAGAGAAAGGACACATATGTCACATATAATGCATGAAAAAGTTGTCCTTTTATCACGGATAACTTACCATTGTGTAGATACTCTGCTGATCAGCTATTGCATTATTTGAATAAGTATCTGATGTCTTGTTTTCTTTCAAGGAGGCAGGTGCAGGATGAAGCAGGAAGCCTGCCAAGAAAGATGATAAATTGCCACTCGGTGCTGGGGACGAGTGCTTAACATTAATGCAATGCTGCCAGGAATTGAAGCAATAGAGTAATAAGAAACTAGGAAGAAAATAACTTCTCATCCCCCTTTAAACAGATTGGCTCCATTTTCTTTATCCATTATAATTTCTAGTACATCTAAAACAAAACATTTTCATTGTCTCATTACAAGCAAAGTAAAATAGGTTTGGAAAACATTCTATGACTTACAAGCCATGGAACTATGTAATAATACCAGTTGCTTTTCTGGTAGGGGGGTAATCTTGAAGCTAACAAGTTCAAATAAAATTACACAAAAATAATTGCAAATAAGTATGGCCTAGAGTTTGAAATCCTGACCCACTTTGGCAAGTGTTATTCCCTGGCTTATTCAGTAACTAGATCACAGTGTAGTCGGAAGTGACAGAGGGCCCAGAATGTCCCAAGTTTCCTTGTCTACTGTTTACTCCTTACTGCACTGAATTTGGACTAATATGAGCTAAGTTGGAAAAGAATTCCATGTGATTGATGTTAGCTTATGCGAGAAACAAAGATAAGCCTTGTAGCAAATTTGCAATTGGGTACCTACATGTGAGTTAAATACTGCACAAAATGCCAACTGAGTGAGAAGCTTGTCATTCATGTTGACCGAAAATAAAGAAAATGTTTCATGAAAAATGAGTTCTTAATAGTTTGACATTAGAAATGAGATCATCCAGCCATCATATCAGTATCAGTCTAAGGCCAAGTTACACACACACACACACTTTACCCTTTCCTAAGCCAGCAAATAAAAGCAAAACAAATACATATTTTCTCTCTCCTTTGTGTGTACAATAGAATATGTGGGGAAAACGTAAGTTTGCAAACTCTTGCAAACAAGATCTTAAAAACTTTGACTTCTGAGGCAGCGAAGGCCAAGCTATAGCCAAAGAGACAGGCAGTGATGTTCTGCTGGCATTTTGCTTCCCAGGAACAAAACTCTGCCAGGAACAAGGATGCTCCTTGCAGTCTGAAGCAGACCTGTTATGGTCTGTTCTATCCTAGGTGGCCAGGTCATAGGTACTCTGGAAGATAACTGGAAGACTTGGCCTTGGAATGATCCCTGGCTTATTTGATCTGGACAGTGGTGCAGAATCAGGTCTATATGTATAACCAGAGACCCTCTCCTGGTAGTGAAACAGGCTTCAACACACTGTAAACACGCTATGCTACATTGTCCCCCGCCATTCAGGAACAAAACTAGTCCTGCTCATATAGAGCCAGTTCAAGAAGAAGCTCTGTTCAACCCACCTGTTTTAAAAATATTCAGGGTTTTGCCAACTATGGAAAATATAGATCTGTGATTCCCTTCCTCCCCTCCATATAATTAAAATATAAATAGAGTTATCACTCTGGAGCATCCAACCCCGATCTTATCCAAATCAGTAGGTACTAGGGAAACCCACAACAGCATTTTACTGCAACGCTGACACGCACAAAAATCAACTAGGGCTGTTTTCAACATTCATCTGTCAGTAAAATTAAAACTAAATTGAACAACTGATGATCAATGTCATTCCTCTTCTTGCACCACAACAACTTACAGTAATCTTTATATTTTGAAATTGGGCTATAAGTCAAACACTTCATCTTCTGAAATCTTCATCTTGATATAGGAAAGCTACCTTAAAGCTATCAAGATGAAAACCATTTAAGAAAGATTTTTTTAAAGCTTGCACAAGATCTATATTCTCATCTGTATTATGTCCAGAAAAGTGCATGTCGTTCAGAATGAAACCTGAAAAGCTGTGCGCTATTTAATCTCATCTGCATTTCCTCCAGAACCAATCATACCATACCATGCATCATACCACCAAGACAAAGCAATGCCGGGACAGAGAAAGATAGCTCACATGTAGGTGCTGATTTTTCAAGTTGTACATCCCTCTGAAACAATTCATTAGCAAATGCAGATGATGTCCTAGCTTTACTTGATACACATGCAGTGTGTCTGTCCGTGTCTCAGTTTATCTTACCAAAGGCAAATTTCCTCTTTGCAGATGTGACTATGTCATGATTAGTTTGGTTTCTCACACAGTGTACATAATAGGAAACCAAAGACAGCAAAAACTCTCAAAATACATATCAAGCCAGTATGACACATTTTAGAGAAGGTACCCTAAGGGAGAGAGTAAGGCTGTGGCAAAATCTGAGGAAAAATGTGACTGTGCCTGAAGTTAATGTAAGGAGCTGATGCCTGGGAACTGAATGTGATGGTACCATAAAGGAGGTAACTCATCAGCATAGGAGAGGCACAAGTGCTAGTTAATAATCAAATTCCCTTCTCAGTTACACTCAAACATCTTCATGATGCCATTAGCATATACATAACCAAGGAAAGCACTGGGCCTTGAGAATCTGAATTATGGGTTTGCATTTCAGCATTTCTTAGGGTATAAGGAGTTCCCAGGCTCAGAATTTCCCATTTATGAGCCCTGTCAATAACATCTCATGATAGCTGAAATGAAAACAAATATGTATTCCTAAATAGCATTAATGATTTTGCATCCTCAACCTCAAGCACAGAGGCGTTATCCTTGACCACAGGGACTATACATGGGAATAACAAGGCGGCCTTCAGGATTGGCCTTGTAAGAGCTGCACTAAAAGGAAGAAACATCTGAGCTCGGTGAAAACATCCTTGGCCTCTGTAGATTGGTACAGCTGACACACATATCCTCATAGGCAAGGGCTTGGGTTCCACTACCCTGCCAGTGTGCCCTCTCATCAACAGGACTGCCTTGCCAGTTGTTTGGACTTAGCATATTTGCAGACAAACATATTAATTGCTGTCCAAGTGAAGATCAGAGTCACTCTGAACTAAAACCCCATTGATGTAAATGTCTTCCTACCATTTACGTTGGCGGTAGTAGTTCCAACAATATTTTGCCTCTTATATCCTGAAACATCTTCTGAAACTTTTCTTTGTTCCCAAATTATTCTAATTATACTTTTCGTGATGCATCTTTTCCTATTTCTGGTGCTCCAGCAAAGGAAGTTTGATACCGACCACTCATTCATTGTAGCAAAGCTCAGTTCAAACAATGCTCAGATCAAAAAATGCTATTAATTACACTGAAATTTTCTGAAAGGATAAAAACGCATTTGCAGTGATTTGCTGATTTTGCTTTGAATAGTTAAGAAAATTCCTAAAAAAACATCACTTCTGTCCTGGCTTCTTAAGAGAGAAGGAAGGAAAATACGCCACAAAATTAAATTCCAGCAAACCAGGGATTAAAGAAGGAATATAGTATCTAGATTCTCCAGTGCCTTTCTGCATGTGTAGTCATGTAGTCTATGCAAAGTAAGCGCATTGGTTGTGCTTGACTTCCAGAGTTGCTAAGTGTTGACTCAATGTAGGTAACAAGGAAGAGACAGTGTCCAAGAATTGTTTATATTTCACTGTACATTTCACAGGTAGGTTTTTGATATAAGGAGAAAGAAAAAGAGATCTTCAAATGACTTCATCCTTATTTTTTAAGACAATAATTGTCCTGTAACGTAGTACTAAGATTCCTTTTGTGATCTTTTTCTCTACAATCAACATCAGCAAATGTATTTCAGCCAAAGTTATGTTCCAGGATCAGGTGATCTGGACTAGCATTCATTGAAACGAATGACATTACCAATATAACTCTCAGTTAAATAGAATTCCTTCAATTCACCTATCAGTCACCCTCCTAATGCTAGTGGTCACCCTCAAGACTGCAAACAGGAAGATTAAACCCTAGCCAAGCGATTGATTTCAATTCTCAGTCAAGCAAAAAGACCAAGAAATCCTGAACCAGCAACCTATACATAAACTAAACTCAGTGAAACAAAGAGAAAGAAACAGTTGCTCATTTATTGATTTTCTATGTCATGTTCAAGTCTGAGAAACCTGAAAAGAAAAACATACAGGAAAAGTGATGAGCAGCATCTAGTATACTTCTAACCTAAAATATGTTATGTTGATATTTCCCATGGAATAAGAATTACAAAATTCAGTTGCAGAGATCCATACAATGATGGATTTTTTTTTTAAGTTATCAAATGTTTCACAGTGATATTTCATCCTTCCAATTTTTTTCTATCTTGTATCATAACATAAATTATAAAATAATGATGAATAAGAAAAGCTGGAACAAAATAATTTCAACTTATAAGAAAAAATCACTTGGGAATTTTTGGTTAAAATAATAATAAAATCAGTATGATTCTGGGGAATATATTTTCTAAACTCAACATTTTGTGTAAGGAAAATACATGAAAACAGGAAATTTTCAATCAGCCCAAATAAAAAGTGCAAAGTCATTCAGAACCATTTTAGAAATCATCTAACTCCTACATAAAATATTTCAGTAGGATTCAAAGTAATGAGGAGAATTTTGCTTGGCCTCTGTGCATCATTTCTTCCAGTTCATCCATAAATGAAAAATCTTAATGACTGAACATCATCCGTATGATGTAGACAAGAGACCAGAGGCAATTCATTCTCAGCATTTTCTTCACTACATTCGCTACATAAGTCAGCGCATAGATGAACTTTTTTATAGCTATGGAACATAAGATTGTAGTTATTTATTGTAGTTATTAATTTACAATTCAATTTGATTAAATATTCCAAATACAACAAATAAAACATTGCAGTGCACAACATCTGAGATGAACCTTACCTAGGAAAAGGGATTAACTTTCGACTAGCATGTTTGGATACAAGGCTAGAAGGACATCTTAACAGTTTTACCATATCTCAGCAGCATCAAATCAGTACTGAACTGAGGTGATTGATAAGAGAATTTTACATTGACCTACATAACAATGAAGATGAAAAATTGTGGGTCCAGCCTTTTGTTTGAATCTAGTCACAGAGAAGTGTACTCTGCTGGCAAGAAGCTCTACTAAATATAGTGGGTTTGGATTCATAACTTTTTATGCCTTTTAATGGGGATTTCGTTATCACCATTAATTTTGTAGCATGCTAACATGCTCTGAAACACAATAGAATCTTGAATAAGTAAATGTAGACTTAGAAACTTAA
Source organism: Phoebastria nigripes (assembly GCA_035582835.1). Classification (NCBI taxonomy): domain Eukaryota; kingdom Metazoa; phylum Chordata; class Aves; order Procellariiformes; family Diomedeidae; genus Phoebastria; species Phoebastria nigripes. The sequence goes on along the minus strand of JAYKAV010002219.1, from coordinate 241,738 downwards.
TTTTAAGTTTTTGTTGGTTGATTTTAAACCTTGGTGAAGAATGGACTCATAAAGTGCTATAGACTATGGTTGTGAGCAGGAATCAGCAGGAAAACATACCTAAGAGGTATGACTCTGTCTTGTCAGATGAGTCATTTTGTGTTGGGACAAAGAGGAGCCTGTGTGTGGATGAAGTTCTCCAAGTTCATTAAAGGCCTCTCGTGACCAACTGAATTTGGATGTTCAAGCTGCCATCTCACTCATGGGATCTAAGAAAGCAAAAATATATGAAACAGTCACATTAGGTTAAAGTTTGTGTTCAAACAAAAATACATTCAGGTGATGATATTCAAAGTTTCATAAAGCAAAAAATGTCAAAGGTTTTGGCGAGAAAGCAGTTGTCAGTGATAACACTGATGCTGTTGCCTCTTGCTTAACTCAGTGCTGTAGAGCTGGCCTGACAAATTACTCCTATCCATGGAAAGACTCAGTAGTAGTCCCTTTCCCGCCCTATGGGCCTGGGGTGGTTCTTGAACACCAACCAGGGAAAAACATGGGTTTTCTCATGTTCTGTCACGCTAAGAAAGCCTGCATCAATCTGGTGTTATTCTGCCAGGCAGGTGAAATGATTCCCATGGGAAAGGATGGATGCCCAGCATGGTTTTCAGGCTAATGGTGTGATCCAGATTTTACCAAATTGGTGGAAAGATTCCCAGTTGATTTTAATTGACTTCTCATCAGTGGATTCCTTCCAGATTGTTCCACACTCAACACTTCTATGACAATGGGAAATGCTATCAGGTGGCAGGTGCACCTTTTAGTGAGCACCCAGGAGTCAGACTGATTACCTGGAGAGCAGGTACAGCTCTTCTCCACGGCAGCAACACACGATTTGGCCTCAACCAGACTTGGGRTGAGTGTCTCGTTCATACTGCATTCGCTCACAGGATTAACATCGGAATTAGCAGTCAGCTCCCATATGAGCAGCATTATGTTATCCCATTTGCATAGTCTCCCCATGCTTGCAACACGATACCAATCCTGACAGTAGGAGCCTATGCTTTTGGAGCAGAAAGTACAGCGCTCTATCTCCAGTGACAACCATGAAGTCTATATGGCAAGGGCAAGCAGAATACTTGACAACCATGAAGTTTGTATAGCCTGTGAATTGTTACAGTGGGCATATTTTGAGACATCAGCAGCCTGTGAGAACTCTTTGCATATTTTCCTACTAGACCTGATCAAAAGAGCAAACACCTTCATTTTGTTGACAAGAACCCTATAGAAAGTTCAGATACCGATCAAGTAATAAATAACCATCTTACTGATGACCATAACAAGGACTCTGCCATGCTTACACTGGACTCCTGTGAAAAAGGCGTGGGTTCCCCTTCAACCTATTCAGCTATGCAACGTCCTCAAACAGTGAAAGGGAGACCATAAAACCGAATGTGATGCACATCGTCCCAAGAAATTAATGCCTTGTGAGTCCCCTGGCAAAATTCTCCCAGCTTCAGAAATATTCTACATTGCAAAAGAGCCTGAAGCAATTTAACGTTGGTTCCATTTGGTTCTTCCCTGACCGATGTCAAATCTCTTAAGATGAGAACTTTCCATGACACATACCAATTAGAGATGGGGTCAGTAAATAGGCCTCTTGTTAAGACCATCCAACAATCTTTGTAAGAACCTGTTCTCAGCTGCCTACAACATATAACTACAAAAATCTGTTTTGAAATTTCCAGTGTTGCAAATATATTTTCTACTGTTGTGACATAAGGAGTTTCAACCAGTTATCAGTCAATACATGAATAAATCTGCAAGCAGGGACTAGTGGTAACAAGTGAGCGTAGAAAACGGATGGCAAAAATACTGTGTTTTCAGCTCAGAAGAATAGTTACTAAAATGGAGAGATTTTGTATCTTGTTTGCATGACTGACTTACAAAAGCAGGAGTTACAATCTAAACAGGAATTACTTGAAAAAAGTAACTGAAGAGACAGAAAATTTCAATGATTCCAAAGAAGCACTTTTACAATCAAGCATAACAATTATTAGGACCCTTCTATGGCAGCAGACAGCGTTTCAGACAATGGTTTAGCCATGTATTTCAGACCCATTAATCTCACATGCTTAAGCACTGCTGCAGAATGCTTTGCAGCACTGAGGCATCTACCAGTAAAGAAACAAATATAGCCATTCACAGTTTGGGGTATCATAAGCACCAGTCAAAAGATTCCCATAAATTTTATCATTTTAGAAGACATAATTATATTTTTTTAATGCAAGATTACCCACTATATACCATAATAACACATACGATTTTTAAATATCCCTGTAGGCTAAAACGCTAGAGTAAGATACTCTAAAGCATTCCTCAGAGCCAAGCAGATGTCTGTGGAAAACACAGAAGTTGATGGGTTCTTGCCATTTTTGGAAATCAGGCCACCTGGTCACCCAACTATGGTTTACAGAGATTTAGCTGCTAGTCCCTGATTTTTAAAAATCTCGGTACAAAGATTTTAAACAGGTATGCCATGAGCTATTAAATCAAGTTCTCAGATGTTCTGGAAGGATTCATAAAGCAAAGCTTTCCAAGACACTTCTCCCTGTTACAGTAAATTATGTTGTCCATTCCTCTGTTTGATTGGCAGCCTTTAAATCTCTCTTCCCCATTGAGTTTGTGCCATGTGAAGCAACTGCAAAAGAAGATCTTGTTTTCAATTTTTCAGGGTCAGGTTGTCTTTCAGTAACACGGATGTCATTCATGACACAATGAATGAGAGTCATACCCAGGCAACCAAAAGAAGGTATGTTAACTCTGAAAATAAAAAGAAAACATCAAAGGTAATAGTAGGTTTAAGCCCAGAACAGGCAGGCAGGGAGAAGCAGGGATGGATATAGGAAGATACTATCATGCACAAATCCCGACATCTTCTCTGCATGACCAGTTTAACAGTGCTGCTATTTACAATACAATAATTCATAGCAGCACTAAAAACCCGCAGAGTTGACACTGCAGAAACATTGACCACAAATGTAGAACACACACTCTACTCTACACACTCCAAAAAAATGAAGCTACCTGACTGAGAAATACTCTCTGTGATAACTTCAAGAATGTTAAGAAAGAAATAAAACATCCTTACTAGGAGTAAGATAAAACATTTTTTATGGTCTAAAACTTTAGCTTGGAGTTCTTTTCTTTACAAACCAGTTTTGATTATGTGATGGGACTGCAGTTTGTTTTCACCTAGGCTGATCCATAGATGAGCAAAGCTAAATCTTTCCTGCTCTGAAGTAACAGCCCTGAAACCATCTTTTTTATATGAGCATAGTTCATTGCAGGCAGAGATGAGATTATAACATGATTTAATTTGAGGTCATGCTTTTGTGTGTCTTTGCCAGCTCTTTCTCTATTGCCATTATAATTTCCTGAGTTATAACTGTCAGTTACCACGATCAAAAGGTTGGAGAGAGAGGTTTAAGTCATGCTCACTCCGCCTTCCCATCTGGGTTAGCTACATATATGCAAAGGGCCATTAAAAAAGTGAGAGAGGGAGAGAGAAAAGGAGGATAGAAGGCTTCACCACACTAAATGAAAAGCAAACAATATGCATATCAGCATCCTAAGGAGACGTACCACTCTGCTGGGAAAAACCAAGACAAAAGAATTATCTGACACAACAGTTCAAAGCATATTGCACCTGTCAAAACGTCTGTCATCTTCTATAGAAATGCACCATTCTAAAAGAAAAAAGGGAAACTCTAGCAAAGTCACTCAGAAACAACAGACCACTTTGTCTCCTTCCTTCCAGCCAACTCCTCCATCTGAAAGCCATTTAACTCAATGCTAAAGATTGCCTGGAAGGACCAGACAATAGGAAGGTCTCTTTCATTGTCAAGGACAGTTACACTTTGAAGATGATGCTCAAAAGGGGTTAAAATGGGTCAACAAGCAATTGTTGGGTCTATCCAAGGAAATGTGAACAGAACATTGTTAGTGTCACACACAAAAAAATCTAAAAGAGCACATCTTTAAGCTCGGGAAGTATGGGGGGGGCAACACAAAATACTGATGTAATCTCATAGTGAAATGGAGATTAAAAACCTAGCAGTACAAGTGGACAAACTGTGAATTTCAGTCTAGATATGGCAGTTCTTAGCAATGTGCATCCAAAGCACAGAAAAGGCAAGAGAGATACAGGTTGACTAACAAAGGGAAAAACAATAGCAACCCTGCAAGAAATAGATGTAATTTTCCCATGACTTTTTCATTTGTCTGCTTCCAACTTTCACAACATTCCCTGGGAATCACTGTGTGTTGCACAGCTAGATGGAACGGGTGCATCTTAGGTACTGAAATGGACTTACTCATTTGTCAATACCAACTGTTTTAAAGGAAAAAAATGGAAAATTGGAAAAATATTTTTGCTTACATGCTGATTATCTAAATCAATACTTATACAGCCTACTGAAACATTTTTGTGTATATATGTTCTCTTCACGCTTATGTGAAAGATAGACGTTACCATTTTAAAAAAGCTTCTAGACTTAATTTACACAAATTTAATTCCTAAGGTAAATCTTCCGTGAAATAAAAGATTTATCTAAAGCCATTTAGTTATCTAAACCCAATTCTTATTTTTATTATTAGAAGTCTAATTTCTCTATTAATCAAATTCGGGGTTGTTTTTGATTCTTAAATGCAGCATTGCATAGGAATAGAGGCACCAAGTCTGAAAAAGCCTCAGTTCAGCAGAACTAGTCATGAATTGTATTCATTTGCATCTGCATTTGCAGCAAAGGGACATTCCATTATGAGCAACCTCAGACAGAAAAAATGCCTGAAATTTCTACTCTGCTGAAGTCAGTGGCAAAACTTCCAGTAACATCGCTGGGGGCAAGAAGTCAGCTCTGTTTCCACACACTTGTACTTCTGAACTAGGTCAGTGATGGTCTTGCATATGTTGTTTATTAGACAACTTCTCCCTTTTCACTCTTTCAAACCTTCAGGCAAGACAACAATGAGAACAGAAAATTGTCTTTGAAACTGTGTAACCAAACTGAATGGGTCCTCAAATTTTGGAAAATCCTTGAATCTGGGGCTGGACTTTCTTACATCTTCCTATATCTGCTAAGATGCAGAACTGGCCTCTGATGTGGTATAACTTTTTATCTCCCCAAAATCAATGGGCCAACGTTCAGCTGGTGAGAATGTGGTCTGGGGTGTTATCTTTTAATCACCAATGGTGTTGGACACTAAATGCATGAAGGCCATGAAAAATGAAATTATATGAGACTTGAGGAAGTTCAAATTCACATCTAATTTCAAAATCAAGATTTGTAATGGGAGCCCATTTCTACAAGAGTGAGAAATAATGAATGAAACAAACACTATTTACCATTATCTTCCCTCCCATTAAAAAAGCAACTTCAATCACTTAAAACTTCTATAAAATTTCTTTTTCTTTCCTTGTATTTTCTTTAAATCAAAGCCGCTATTCCTAAAATGTTAATCGAAGCTCAACATTTTCAAGAGTTTGCAAAGTCATTTTTCAGGTATAGAATCTTTTTCAACCATCTTTTTGACAACTGATTTCATCTCAGATAGCACTGGAAACTTTTCTTGTAGCAAGCCCTGGTCTGTTTTTATAGATATGACAAAATTCTTTTTTCATCTGCTCAGTTTCTTTACTTCACACTCATACACTGGATTCCAACAAAAAAATTAAGTACTCAAAAATGTTGATGTCTCAGTGTTCATCTGGCACCAAACATTTCTATGAATGTAAGTTGAGTTGAAAGGCCTGTAGACTAATCCTTGCTACTGTTATATAGAACCGTTTAGGTTGGAAAAGACCTCTAAGATCATCGAGTCCAACYGTTAACCTAGCACTGCCAAGTCCACCACTAAACCATGTCCCTAAGCACCACATCTACACGTCTTTTAAGTAACTCCAGGGATGGTGACTCCACCGCTTCCCTGGGCAGCCTGTTCCAATGCTTGACAGCCCTTTCGGTGAAGAAGTTTTTCCTAATATTCAATCTAAACCTCCCCTGGCACAACTTGAGGCCATTTCCTCTTGTCCTATCACTTGTTACTTGGGAGAAGAGACTGACACCCACCTTGCTACAACCTCCTTTCAGGTAGTTGTCAAGAGCGATAAGGTCTCCCCTCAGCCTCCTTTTCTCCAGGCTAAACAACCCCAGTTTCCTCAGCCGCTCCTCATAAGACTTCTGCTCTAGACCCTTCACCACCTTCGTTGCCCTTCTTTGGATGTGCTCCAGCAACTCGATGTCTTTCTTGTAGTGAGGGGCCCAAAACTGAACACAGTAGTCCAGGTGCAGCCTCACCAGTGCCGAGTACAGGGGCACAATCACTTCCCTACTCCTGCTGGCCACASTATTTCTGATACAAGCCAGGATGCTATTGGCCTTCTTGGCCACCTGGGCACACTGCCGGCTCATATTCAGCCAGCTGTTGACCAATACCCCCAGGTCCTTTGCCGCTGCAGCTTTCCAGCCACTCTTCCCCAAGCCTGCAGCGTTGCATGGGGTTGTTGTGACCCAAGTGCAGGACCCGGCACTTRGCCTTGTTGAACCTCATACAGTTGGCCTCGGCCCATCGATCCAGCCTGTCCAGGTCCCTCTGCAGAGCCTTCCTACCCTCAAGCAGATCAACACTCCCACCCAACTTGGTGTCGTCTGCAAACTTACCAAGGGTGCACTCCATCCCCTCGTCCAGATCATTGATAAAGATACTGAACAAGACCGGCCCCAAAACTGAGCCCTGGGGAACACCACTTGTGACTGGCAGCCAACTGGATTTAACTCCATTCACTACAACTCTTTGGGCCCGGCCATCCAGCCTGTTTTTTACCCAGTGAAGAGTATGCCCATCCAAGCCATGAGYAGCCATTTTCTCAAGAAGAATGCTGTGGGAAATGGTGTCAAAGGCTTTACTCAAGTCTAGGTAGACAACGTCCACAGTCTTTCCCTCATCCACTAAGCGGGTCACCTCCTCCTTAGAAGGAGATCAGGTTAGTCAAGCAGGACCTGTCTTTCATAAATCCATGCTGACTGGGCCTGATCTCATGGTTGTCCTGTACGTGCCACATAATGGCACTCAAGATGATCTGCTCCATAACCTTCCCCGGCACTGAGGTCAGACTGACAAACCTGTAGTTCCCCAGATCCTCCTTCCAGMCCTTCTTGTAGATGGGCATCACATTTTCTAACTTCCAGTCAACTGGGACCTCCCCGGTTAGCCAGGACTGCTGATAAAGGATTGAAAGTGGCTTGGTGAGCACTTCTGCCAGCTCCCTCAGTACCCTTGGGTGGATCCCATCCAGCCCCATAGACCTGTGTGTGTCTAAGTGGTGTAGCAGGTGGCTAACTGTTTCCCCTTGGATTATGGGGGCTTCATTCTGCTCCCTGACCGTCTTCCAGCTCAGGGGGCTGGGTACCCAGGGAAGAACTGGTCTTACTATTAAAGACTGAGGCAAAGAAGGCATTAAATACCTCAGCCTTTTCCTCATCCTTTGTCACTATGTTTCCCCCCACATCCAATAAAGGGTGGAGAGTCTCCTTAGCCCTCCTTTTGTTGCTAATGTATTTATAGAACCATTTTTTATTGTCTTTTACAGCAGCAGCCAGATTAAGTTCTAGTTGGGCTTTGGCCCTTCTAATTTTCTCCCTGCATAACCTAACAACATCCGTGTAGTCCTCCTGAGTTGCCTGCCCCTTCTTCCAAAGGTCATAAACTCTCTTTTTCCTGACTTCCAGCCAAAGCTCTCTGTTCAGCCAGGCCGGTCTTCTTCCCTGCCGGCTCGTCTTTCGGTACATGGGGACGGCCTGCTCCTGCACCTTTAAAATTTCCTTCTTGAAGAGTGTCCAGCCTTCCTGGACTCCTTTGCCCTTCAGGACTGCCTCCCAAGGGGCTCTGTCAACCAGTCTCCTAAACAGGCTAAAGTCTGCCCTCCAGAAGTCCRAGGTGGCAGTTCTGCTGATCCCCCTCCTTACTTCTCCAAGAATCGAAAACTCTATCATTTCGTGATCGYTATGCCCAAGACGGACTCCAACCATCACATCACCCACAAGTCCTTCTCTGTTCGCAAACAAGGACTGCACGTCCTTTGCCTCTGAATTCAGAACTAGTTTTTTCATGAGCTTTTTATGGCCTTATGTGAGTGATTACCCAGTACTAAAAAGTAATGGGAGTCACACTGGTATTATTACTGCCTCTTTCAGAATTAACTATTAACTATTTTCAACAGCATTTGTCATTTTTAGRCTTGCTGCAAAAGCAGTCTCAAACCAGACCGTTCAAAACAGTGATGAAAATGATCATTACACAATTGCTGGCCTCCTGTGCAATTGAGACATATGTGACTAACCCAGCTTCCCAAGAAATGCCTTGGCAGGCGTCAATGTACAAAACTCCCCCCACCAGCAGTGTGAGGCAACTCAGGCTGTCATTATTCTGGTTTTCCTCCTCCATCCTCCATTCCCTCTCATATTCTTCCTCCATCCCCCACAACACCATGTTCCCCACCCTCTGCATTTCCTTCAGGCGACTTCTTCCCCTCCATGGCTCATGAGTCTCAGCAGATGGGGGTCCGGAGAATAAGGGAACCATTGTCCTCTTGTGGGGTTCTGATGTTGAGGATGAGAGCAGGCTGCCACAGCCGGAGGCAAAAGAGGAGGAAAGCTACGTTCAGCCTTGGAGATCATGAAATGGGGATGCTATACACACAGTCATCTTCTCAGGATATGTGAAACCTGTGCGTGCCCGGGGCCAGTGGCATCTCAGGAGAACTGAAATGCCAAACTCTTAACACAGCTACAGTGCACATGTGCAAATTCTTGTTTTCAGGATCTAAGAATGAATCTAAATTCACATTCTGTATAAGATGCCACATCTTCCTCCTCACTATATTCCAGCTACAAAATACAGACACAAACATTTTTCCCTTTTTCTACTTACTATCATATTCATGTACATTTTTTTTCACTGTAAGAAAAACAATATCCTGCCTACATCTATTTCTATTGTCAGACATTGATAAATAATACCTGCTGAAATTTTCCAAAAAGTTTTATCCTAGTATTGACAACTGGCAGAAAAATTTCAGCTTTAATATTAGCTTGGCTAAGTGACACACATGAAAAAAYATTTTGTGATGATAAATGTGTATAGACATCACTAACAGCACCATAAATTGAATAAACTGAAAATGCTGTATCAAGTACAAAGACTTTTCACGACAAATGTGGGTTTGATTTTGTTGTGGTTTTTTCTAATTAGAGTATAATTAGGATTTAAATTTCCCTGTGATTGATAGAACTCTGTAGGTAACATGAAAATGCTAGGTCAAATTTTCTGCTGTGCGTCTCTGTGAAAGGCAGAGTTGCACAAGCAATGAATTTGTCTTTTTAACTTGGCCACAATCATCTGCTTTTCACATATGTCTGTAGAATGTTAAGGCAGACAAATTCTCCACTATCCTCCATTCTCCGGTATTCATGAATGAATATGCGCCCAAGAACAATCTTTAATCACAGCTCATTACTCTTCTTTTTAGAAAGACCCAGTCCTCAAATCAGGGGAAGGAGACAGTCACACGTGACTTACTTAGAAAAGCAATTATGCTCCATGAATAACGACTAGCTGTGGATCAGAAGGAACAGTTCACATAAAATACAGGTGGAAGTTTTCTGAAACAAACTTAAAATTGTTGCAGGTAATAAATTATTTCAAAAATCCGAAGTCCTTTAATTAATGATTAAAGAACAAGTGCTAAATCCACCTGATAATATATTTGCAATGAATCGTTTAGCCAGCTAGTGCACATGTGCGTTTCAGGTACACTTCTGAGGATAACAAGTAGAAAAAAAAAAAAAGATCAAAATATCACCTTCAGATAGCTGTTTCCAGTGCTTTCATAAGATATCAGGGGTTTTCCTCTCTAAAAAAGCCTGTTTCCTCTGATCTCAGGAGAGTACACCTGACTGATGCAACACAATTCACTTATGTCATTAGTAGAACAAATACAGCTTTGTCCTCTTTCATATGTCACCATCAAATTGATTAGCTACATTCGTGTTTCAGGATTTTTTAGGAAAAGGTGAAGTTCTAACAACAAAAAGACTGTGCCTTGATTTTCAAATTTCAATTTCAAATGCAGTACTGGTGGTGATCAGGAAAACATTTTTTTTTTAATATTTAAACTGTGCTGTGAGAACCCCAGACAAGACAGAGCTCTTGTAATTTTTCACTAGTAAGCTTTGCTCTTTGCAAGGTTGCCTACAAGAAATAGGGGTCCAAGCAAACTGGGTTTGAAGGGTCACACATTCTCACTCATCTTGGCCCCTACTGTAAAAGCTGTGGTTGAGGTTGCTTTGAGGTATTTACTTAAACATGAAACAGCTGAGTGGATGACACCATTTCAAGGAGCAGAAGGAAACTCCTACTCCAATTTAAGGCTCCAAGAAGCTCATAAACATTTGATATTTGACCTGAAGCTGGACTCCTTCTTGGAAAAGCCTGGTGGTGGACAGGAGGAGGCTCCAGGTGGAAAGGCTCTATGGTTAAATATATCCTTTTGGGGAATCCCAGTTATTTCATTCAATCCTCTATCAAACCCGTCGATTTGCTAGGGAGTTTCCCCCACTATCCTCACGAGAAATTTGTTTCTGTCCACTAAGGAGAACAAGGAATCACATACAGCCTCCTCCTYCTCTTTCCAAATAATTCCCCTCACGAGCGAGGTCCAAAAGGCAGCAAGGCCAGGTGCGCACTGCAAAGTTTTGCCAGCTGAGCCACAGCAGCAGGGGTATGAAAAGCACACAGCTGAGAGCTGACGTGTAACACCAGCCAAACTCCTGGCTGAGTTTCATGCAGCTCCCGTCCTGCTGTCAGTAGGGAGCTCTGGCCACCTGCCCGGCCGGCCCAGGACCAGCGAGCTACGTTGCAAGAGCCCCGACAGCATCAGCTGCTCCTCCTCGGGGCTCTGCCGGCCAGTGATGCTAATAGCCATCACAGCAAGGCAAAGGTTCTCGAAAACAGAACAGCTGAAGAGGTCACTGGTAAGACAGTGTGAGCAGGGAAGAGAGCAGCTATGAACAACAGATGACAGTCATGTTGCTTGATGCAACATTCAAAGGTATTCATTCTACAGGGATGAAGGGAGAAGTGAGGCAAGGTGAGGCAAGAAGAGCTGAATTCTTGATTTCTTCTGAGAAGTTCCACAGCCCCCAGGAAAAGAGAAAATACAAATTGCAGGAATAGGCACAGCAAAAGAAACAGCAAATATCAATCACCAAGAACTGCCATCTCCAAAAATCTTTATCTTTAGATTCTCTCTCACAGTCAATTTAATATTGTTTTCATCTTCTTGCCATCATCAGCAGTTGCAATTTTTTTTAATTTAATTTATTTTCTCTGGGTTTTATGCACTAATGAAACATAGTCTGAAAGAAAAAATATCTCACCAGAATCAATGAAGATTCCCCGCAGGAATTATATTTTATATAAAGGGAAATTACTGTGAAATGTATGATCTTGCCCTTGGAAACATAATATCATGTTTGCATCTGAAAGGCAGTGAGTCTCAGTTCAAATCAAATTTGTATAGTTTCAAACTGTGCACACACAGAGACATATCAGTAGTCACAGCTGGATTTTTGGCATACGACGTTCAGGGCACCTACAGCCCTGTCACTAGCTCAGCAATGCTCACGGCTACTGCTTAGCACACCTGACGCTGCCACACTCACCATGCTGGAAGTTAATCAGGTTGCTCAGATCTGTTGCTTTTTTCCACTTGTTGCTAAAGCCTGACAGCAACGAACAGATTTTTTCCCTGCCCTCTGTGTGTCCTCTCGCTTTTCCAGCCCACCAGGTAACCTTCATGTTTTTAATTACTGAGCTAAAGCCCACTTGTAGTCCAATCTAGGCCTTGCCCATTGCAGAAGGACCTTTCTGCATCTATGATCTGTGTTACAGGGGCTTTTCTCTGAGCATGAACAATAAGGTTAGGTATGTTGTTTGTGGTATAGAGAGGTAGAAATCTACAGACCTCTCAAGTCAAAGGAAAGATGTTTCATGGGTAAGATAAGTACTTTGGGTTTCTTCCAGCAATATAACAATTCCATCAATCATTTGTGAAAATGAAAAAAAAAAAAGCTCCTATGTATTCTAATTAACTAGGATGTCTTAAGAGATTGCCTTATTTCTTTGGACCATCTAAATCAAACTATACAGCATAACTTATATGGACAGCTGTCCTGTATATTAAAGTACTAGAGATGCATCAGACAATCCACACTATGAAGGTCTTTGAATCCTTCCTATGGTTCTGAGGTTAATTTCTCAGAAGACCACACATCTTTTATTACAGACAGTCTCAGTACAGACTATATCACCCTTCCTTTTTTTTCTCCAGCTATTCTAAAAAATCACATGAAACCTTGTCAAAAATCCCATACTGTGGAAAAAAAGACTGAGATTTTCTAAGAAAAAAAAAATCATTCAAACTCTGACCTTCTTAGCTACTTCTTACAGCAACTAAATGTGAACTCAGAAAACAATAGCTGTTACCAATGTAACTGAGCAAGCAGGCAGCAGAGACTTAAGATACCTTGGGGATTAATGACTGTGCATATAGACACACTCATGTTATAGTCAAGCTAGCCACCTCAGGCACCAATGAAACACCAGCTTCAGCATGGGCTACCTGCCCAAAACACTTACAGGGGCCTGTTTTGTGTCAGTGATGGTGCATTTCTGAAGCTAACTACATTAAAGCAAGCTCATACCCACTGTCCTCTTTGCCCCCGGGTGAATTGTGGTTAAATGTCTTCCTCTCCTTGCGAGCAGAGACCTCAGCAGGCTGCAGCTCCTGCATGCTGTGCGGGGAAGGCAGAGATGCTGGGTCAGGTCAGTTTGACATCAGGAGGCTAGGGATCACGCCCTTGCCCTCGCCCAAGGCACTGGCAAGAGCAATGGCCAGAAAGTGTCTCAGCCTCGCACGGCTACAGGTAGTCTGTCTGAGGAAAAAGGACAGTGCCATTAGATGATTATTACTGTTATTATTCCATTTTTCAATAACTGCAGCACCCTCTGGCACTAGCTGGGATGAGAGCCCCATTGCCTTAGTACTAGTCAAATGATAGGAATTAGTCTACCCCGGAGCACTAGCCACCAGGATGCAGGAGGAGGGGGAAGACCTCCCAAAGCCTTTCCAAAGACCACCGCACAGGTCCATGCCAGCCTGCTCCTTGGGGACACAGGCAAGCGTCCCCATGCCCAGCCAGCAATTTACCCACTGCAACGCAGCCTCTGCCTGGCACCCACTTTTGGTGACAGAGAAGCCACCACACGTCACAGCTCGGCAGCCTCTGCCACCAGCCTCCAAAGCCTCTAAAACAGCTACTTCCCCAGGGCTGTCCTAGTTAATGACAGGGACAGGTTCCTGAGAAGGAGAGTCCTTAAGAAAAAAAAAGACAATGGCAAGATGAACAGCAAACTTCACCCTCAGAAGACAGAAGTCTCCTGCATTTTAAAAACAGTAGCTTTGTACTCTGGCACAGTGGTTAATAATTGGTGTATTTTAAGAAGTTCACTGCTATTCCACTATTTTTGTGTTATTATTTTGATAGGTCTGTCTGACTGTAGATGTATATAGAAGTGTTGAGAATGGTGCTGTTCACAGCCTCTTTTACTTGGCTGTAATATTTTTTTCCACTCATTTATAACAGAATTATTTTTCCACTTTATTACAGTAGACCAATGGCAGCATTTGTATTGTGTTTTTGGGGACTCAGTCAGTCATGCCTTGCAGCAGTGTTTCAGTTTTGTTCAATGTAACATACAATGAAAACTTGAAGGTATTAGAATTATTGTTTTAGTGAAACACAAAACAATTCTAAGCTAACCCTAACCTCACTCTAAAACTCATTTGGATCCACCTAAGTTTATAAGAAAAGTAGAATATCTCTCAGAAAGAGAGACTTCTGCTATGTAAAATTACATTGAGTTTTCAAATATTAGGAAGAAGTTCAACATAATTTTTTTCTCATGTTGTAACATAAAAGAAAAACACAACTATACTCAAAAACTATTATTGTACCTATCCTATGCAATAAATCTGTTTTATCCAGTATTCCTCTTCATAATTTCAATAGCAAAACTAAATTCTTAATACTTCTTTTTAAACTTTCACACAAGGTGTGGTTTTTTCCTTTTCTTTTCTGGCAGACACTTTGATAATACTGTTATTTAAATTCTGACAGCAAACCATTATTACTGGCTAAAGCCTTCTCCAGAGAGATCTTTTATTTTGGTTTGAGATTACAAGTTAAATTTGGAAGACAACAGCTAAAAAAAATCTACAAAAATTCTATTACTAAAATTTCTGCTAAAATTGATTATTCCCTGCATAGGTAACATGCATCTCTGTTTTCAGAGGAGCTTCTTCAGGTGTGTTTTCCACACCCCAAATTCATCCCCTTTTCCTACATCAACAGATGAAGTGAAGATATTCCAGGATTTATCAGCACTTAAAAAGTGCACTGAGCGCACTCATTTTTGTCCCACTCCAAGGGAATATCATGTGCTGTCCTGCACCCAGTGTTCCATCAGCTGGGGCCAGCGGCATCCCTTGTTCCCCGGGGAAGGCATGACAGCCAGCGGTCCCCACTCCTGCCTCCCACTGCCGCACCATTGCCATAGCTCGGGGGCCGAGAATGCTGCATCCTTGTGCAAGGACATTTTTTTTTTTTAATTTTAAACATCAACTGTAAAAAAACCCAAACACAGAAGTAAGTCCACTGAACTATCATCAGGAGTATTAGAAGCTTGATTTATCAAGCCCCAAATGGTGTTTCATTCTCCACTACAATTGTAGTGAGCTGAAATTTGTTTTAGATCCTTCTACGTAAAACCACAAGTAAGCAGTTCCTACTGTAGATCTAATACTTATTTCTACTATAGCCAGAAAACAAGTTAAAATGTCTCTTTTAACACTAAGCTGAAATGAGATGACTAAAAAAAAACCCTCCACAGTATAAGCAGTTCTTTAATACAGATAGCATCCAACAGCTCTGGTGCCACGGAGAATATGAATGCACAGAAATGTGATGTTTGACATTTTTCCCCAGAGCCCAATTAAAATAAGCAAAGTAAAATGCACAGAAATAAAATATGTCTAGCAAATATGTTTCATCCTAGCTTGATTTGCCTCACACTATTGCACCGCAGAAATGGGAATATTATCCACAAATTAAACTACAGATTAAGGACAGCTTTTCCCAGAATAAATAGTCATTAAGGTCTAGATTAATAGATATTACAGCTGGAGGGGACTTGCGCGATCATCTTTGACCATTGTTATCATTGTTTTTCAGTGCATAAAGCAATTGTTAAAACCTTGCGTTAGACTTAATTTAATTATGAGTTATGCAACAAAACACAAAGGAGGTTCACTGAAATAGCATATAATTAAGTTCAGCAATTTGTTTTCCTTCCCCCCATTCCATCATTATTAAGATTCGATCCTCCTGTAGTTTGTGAAATTTAGTAGCGTTTAGAGCACTGAAGTTCCAAGTGAYACGGTCACTCAAGAAAAACTAACATTTATGTAAAGAAATGGGAATGCCTGCCCAGAAAAGAAGGGTTCGCATCTCAAAATAAATAAATAAATAAATAAAAATGGCAAAGCGGCACGCGATATACCAGATTCCTATTGTGAGGCACAAATTCTTCACAACACTGGGAGACATCGCAGAACAAAAATACTATTAGAACTGTTTCAAAAGGAACATTTTTGGCTAGGATAGAGACTTTTGACATTATTTATTAGGTTCAAAAATGCTTAACAAAGGCCTAACAATAGTCCTGTGGAAACCACTACATCTGAGGCACTTTCTGTTGTTATGTGCAGGCATTGATTTGAAGATGGCCAGCATTAGTAGAACAATTCCCTCACAGCAGTCAATGCAAGTGAGCATTCATACACACACAAGCAAAAGCCTGTGAACAAACCATATGGAAACAGGAAAAAAAGTAAACATTTATTAACCTCTTTGTGGGGAGATGGGTGGAAGAACAGGCCAGTGGCGAAGGAGACGGTCATGCCAAATTTCTGCAAAAGAAGGTGTTTGCCCCGAGCATTTTTTTCATGGAATATGAAGAAGCCTGGAGAATGTCTCCAGTGCCATGGTAACTGGGGCTGCTGGGGCTGCTGGGGCTGCCAGCGCCGCCGCCACCCTCCGCCACCCAGACGCAGCCTGTATGTGGCACAGGTTGGCAGGTTTGGATGCTGCTCCTGCCCTCTTCCACGCCCGCGGCCAAAGGGACCCTGGCAGACACGGAAAAAGCTGAGCAGATTTCTGGAAAAAAAACATAAGTAAGGATTTTGCTCAGCAACTGAGCTGACACGTAGACATACACACACAAAGACCCAGAAAGACTTATATATTATTCTCACTGCATGCATACAGAGATACATAAAACCCGTGTAACTGGTGCAGGCAGAAGGTTTGTGAATGATGGAGGAGGATGAAGCTGTGCCTGCAGACCACCCGACACGCGGGCTGACTATCTTCCTACCACAGCCGGCCCAGAAAGTCACCTCCATCCTCATCTGGGGATGGATATACTGAGACAGTGACCAAAACATCATTTGACTCATAACGTCACGGGGGACCCAAACATGTTACATCATTGAACAGCCAGGGTAACATCTCACAATTAGACTGTTTAGGTTTACAGCTCAGTTCCTCTTCTTTTGCATTAACCTCGACATAAGTTTCCTTATGACAGAAATTTCCATTTTCCAGTGTAATCAGTATTTAAATTGGTCTTGGAGGAAAGGGAGAGGAGCTCCAACCTATGGAAAATACACTCTAAAGATACGTTTTTCATTTACGTTTAAAACGTGATGAATGGTGTCACTGGTTTCTGAAATATGCTACAGAATATTAGCTGATACAAAGAAATCTCAGACAGGCTTGGTTTAGTGCTGCTGAAGACGAGCTTGAAAGTAAAACAGAGCGAGTGAGTCCATAGAGGGAAGGAGGAGGTAAAACTGAGGTAACATCTACCCGGCCCGGCAGCCGCTCTCTGGCAGCTGAGCGCTGCCTGATTAACCTGGGCATTGTCCCCGCCGCAGCCCCAGGGAGCACCTCACCTCTGCTCTCACCAAGGAGCCGCAGCCTCCTGAAGTTTTGCTAGCGCACCTAACACAGCAGCATCTTTACCCGATGCCTGTGTTGGCCCGCAGGATCCGAGGAGGTTTGGGTCCTTTCTTGCCCTCAGCCTGGTAGGGAAGCCCCCCTGGGTGGGGGTGACTTGGAAACGCCGTGATGGCACAACCCGTTTGTCCTCTCCTCTAAAACGGACTGAAACAGATGGAGAAAAAAGTTAAAACACTATACAGTGAAGCAGCACCCACCAAGCTAACGTTACTAACTCACTGCCTCTCTTTCCCTTTTACATGAAAATACTGCCTTTCCAGTCTTTGTAGAATACAAAGAAAGATCCTGAATTTCCAAATGCCAAGTGAAGAGGTGGTTCAGTTCATGATTTCTGAGTGCTGGGAGACAGAAATGCTGTCTGCTTAGATCTAGCAGCTCAGCGTCTTTAAAATTAGCCCGTAGATCCACGCAGCTACCCTTACTTTGTAATCAGGTTGTGCGCACAAACTGTGGAGACCCACATACCTTGGATTGCTTTTAATTTTACATGAGTTCAATGTTTCTAGCCTGATCAAAACAGCATTTTGTATGGCTTATTTCCGTTCATTTCTGCAAATGGGAAGATTTCTAGCACTGGACACTCCTGTTTCCTGTGCAACAGACCTTGACAAGCAACGGCTGAACATTTTCCCACACCACCTCAAGCCTGGCTGGAAGAGACATGCTTTTATATGGACTGTTTATTACATTAAATACGCATACATGAGGTTACTAGGGGGGTAGGCCAAAAACGGTGCTTTAAAAAAGAGAGTAACAAACATGCAATTCATATTAATTAGCGTGTGCATTTAGAACTGCAAAAAAGTTCCTGGGTGCATTCAACAGTGCCATATTTTATGGGCATATCTCACTGCACTGCCTTCAAATACAATGAAGCATGTGCTTAAGGATGCCCATTCCTACAGTAAGTAAGCCCTAAATTGGGAAAGTGTTGCCTCTGAGGGCAGTTCACACACATGCTTTTAACCCTGACTGTTCATTTAAAGTCATGTCCAAGACCAGAAGTGATTTTAAATATATTTTCTTCTGAATGATAGCTTACTTTAGCAGACCACTTGAACATATTAGTGTGACTATTATATTATAATACATATAAAAATAATAATTAGTACTAAATTGGTATAAATCATTGGTATTAAACTATTAAAATGTTGTTTCAGTGATTTTAATTATAACAAGAGACAATATTTTATGGCTCTTGCTGTACATTATAGCTTGAGGCGAATTTTAAAGTTTTTAACATTTTCATACACTGTCTACTGCCTGTAGTGGCAGTTTGAAACAAATTAGTTTCAAGCTTTACTAAACATGGTGATAGCTTTTAAAAGTAATTAAAAATGTCAAGTTATTTACTTTCAGTAGTCCAGAAGGCTTTGGCCACAAGGTGTACGTCAAAAATTTTGAAACCAGTAAACATTGTAATAACAGTAATCTAAATGTAGAGATACTAGAATTTGGAAATCAGTAGGATTGTGGATTCAAAGAATCTAAGTTTTGGAAAGAGACTGAAGTCCTCAGTTTATGTCCAATTCAAGAGGAATTCATGGCATGGGTATTTCCCAAGACCTTCTACAGATAAGATTGTAGTAGAAGCAGTAGGGAAAAAAAATAGTAATATCAGGTCTTATACTGAACTTTTTATCTGCACGTCTCTTGAGAGGTACATATACAATTATGCCGTTAGCTGCTCCATCACTCACTAARTTCTTGTCAGGTTTAAAATACTGTTCTGGAGGAGATGTCAAATTTCTTCCTAGCAATACTTAAATATAAAAAGAACTAAACCAAAAAGAAAATGAAGTGTCATAGCCCAAGACATGCACAAACAGAAAGATGGAAACACACAGGAAGTTTTGAAGCACGTTAAGGGTTAGGAGAAGGCCAGGAGCTCTCTTAAGGCTGTTATTTGAGGATTGCTGTGGAAATGTATGTTCAAACCCTGTTTTTGCCAGCAAGCACCTGGGAAGTGGTCAGCAAAATAAATGTGACAGCCCTATTCTTGTCCCAAAAAGATGCAGTATGTAAAGAGTGAAAATAACCATCTATGCTTGATTAATTAGGTTTGTAAGTATTGTTCAAGAACTAAACAATATTTCTAAAGATTTCAATAGTTCAAAGATTGCCCTATGGCCGTCTGGCCAATATATCTTCCAGCACACACAGTTTACAAGCATTTTTCTTCCCAATATGTTGTCTTCGTTTGGTGCGACATTGTTTGAGCGCAGGTCTGTTTGGGTCAGCGTGGTTTTCTTCCCATCACAGCAGTGGTGCTGAGGACGGCACTCAGACCATACATCTTCCATGTCATTTCAGTCAAAGGCACATGATGCTTCCCGGTGCCCAATCAGGAAGGGTCCGGCGCTGAAACAGGGGGGCATATTGGCAACCTCAGCTTTCTTAATGACAGCCATTGTCCCAGACAAACAAAAGCACGGTTCTGAATATTAGCATGCGGCCTTGTGTAAAGGTCATCTGTATGGCACATTCATCATCGCCCCAAAACAGGGGGGCAAAACGCTTTAAAAATTCTGTCAAAACCTGTTATTGTCAGAATACGTCTAAAACTTGGCAACTGATGCAAACACAGCGACCACTTTGAATGGTCCTCCTCCTCCTTAGCGGCAATTCTGCAAGGGGCTGAATGCACCGTGGCAGTGGAGAAAGAGAATGCAAGATAATAGATATATTCTTCCTAACTGCTAGTAGGGGGGCTACTTTAATTAGGCTACTCAATTAAAAAATTAATCTAATAATCTGTAATAATTAGGCTGAACAGCAGTTCTTCCCATAAGGTAGAGCTCCCACAATAGCTCTTGTATTGGCTAACTAGTAACGGGTAGTCAGCAACGATGCTCTGGTTTTGAGGCTCAATAATACACTGTTCACTTGTAAAAGCATTTGAAAATCGAAATAAAAAGGATATAGGGCAGCGGGCTAAAATCTTTGACCGATCCTTCAGTAGTCATGAAAACAATGCCAGTGAGGTTACACCAATTAAATGCCAGTTGTATTACTTATATCAGCAACCGTTTCTCAGTATATGACATTCACAGTGTGGCCCTTAGATGGCACAGAAGGGACAAAACCGTTACAATCGTTTTGGAGGTCTCTTTAGTAAAATTAATAGACGACAGGAAAATTCCATTATCGGTGTTCATTCATTTAGTTAAATTAAATAGTTTGACTCCTTTGTTCACTGAACAAATACTGGCTTCCCCATCATTTTCTGCCCCACTAAACAGTTAGAAGCCAGAAAGATAATATTATTTATTGGCCACTTTGGTTCTAACAGCTGTTCAATGTAGAGCAGAATTATACAGATACATATTTAAAATGAAAATCTGAATATGACACATTTCTGTAAAATCTCCTTTTTTTTTTCTTTTTTAAATTTGGGAAGACTGTTTACTTAACAGCTGAGCGATGAAGAGGAAGAAGAACACTCTGCTTCCAGATCAGTTTTACAGCCTTACACCAAGCAGCCTAGGAGGGATTCCTGGGCAGGCACCAAGAACAACATGGACAGGTTTCCACCAGCCTCAGACCCAGCAAAGCACACGGCTGGAGGCTGGATGGAAACTGCTTCTCTCCTCACCACRGAGAAGATTCATCCCGAGCTTGTGGCTTCCCAGGCACCAGCGGACACGCACTTTTGACCAAGGCTCCTTCCAAGCGGCTCCCCTCTGCTCTAACAAATACTTCAGCACATGCTCTGAGGGAAGGGTGCTCCCGAAAAAGGCAAACTGCAGCCCTAAGCAAAACATGACAAACATGAGATTCAAATTCAGTGGGAGCCAAGCTGAATTAATCCTTGTGTTCAGAGATCAATAGTTTATTAAGGCTGTTATAGCTCTGGCCTAACTATACCATAACTTATGCAGCTTATTCAGAAAGAATACGAACCAAGAAAAGCGTTAAATACCTTCAGTTCAGAGTCTGAAACACAGCTTAATCAGAATTCAAAGTCTGTGATTTAGTAAAAGCAAGACCAAAGTCAACTACGAGCCTATATGCTCTTGATAATCATGTACCAAAATTTTTGGTTAATTGATTTTTTTCAGCAAGTGTTAGTGAATTTTGTAATGAAATACAGACAGCACACCAAGCACAAGATTATTTGAAAGATAATTTTTTTCCATACTTGTAATGTGGAGGTAAGGAATCCACCACGTTCCATGGGAAAGCAAAATTGGATGGCAACAGACACAGCAGAACAAAATGGGAAATAATTTCCTGAGACATTCTGAAGAAATACACCCCTTAGCTCTACAAAGAGCATGGCTCAGGGGTACTCAGCTGCTGACTCTCAAGGTCCRCTCCCCAAAACATGAGGAGCTCTCTGAATTCAGCTCGGCAGAACATTTCTGTGCCTGTTTAGCTGAACGCTCTGGCTCTGCAGACAGCCCAGCTCAGTCCTACCGGGGCACAAAAAGCTGCAACTATATTTCTATAGCCTCCACCCCGTATGTGTAAGGCCCAGGGCTGGCTCCGGGATAACGTCAGGTACAGGTAATGTACATTAACTGCATCTAGACCTTAAATCTAATTCATCCAGTATGTTTCAGCCAAGTGTCTGAAAGTATTTCTCCTGTCTGACTGCTCAGTGAAATTCAATTTTGCATCTCAGCWCTAAATAGTAATATATCCGATCCAATCTTCGTCACCCTTTAAAAAGAAACAAACCAAAATCGGTCAGTCCAAACACTTAAAAGTTCTGCTGATGATGCCTGTTTTGCACCGATAACTTCAGGGCAAAACCAGGAATCTCCAGAAGTGTGAGTTCAAAGCAAAGCAGGAGGCGAGGTTAGCAGACACTGCTTTGCTCTCCAGGCAGGTCCTGCTCCCAACCTCACTAGGATTTCGTGAGAGTGCAGCTGAACCTGGCTCACGCCCTGAGCCCCTCCAGCAAGAGGGCTGCCGCAGGGAACGCGGGCACAGCCAGCACACCCCTCCTGGAAGCTCCCCCCAGCAGCGCTGGCGCGGCCCAGCCTTAGCACAGCCACGCTGCGCAGAAGTGCCTACCACCTCAGTCAAAACGCCTGGATGCAAGGCTGAGCTCTCTGAGCCCAGAAATGCTTCCCAAGGCCTTTTCTTATGTCTCCCTGCTCCCAAAAGCTCTCTCCCAAGCCTAAAACCTTGCAGAAGATATGTTGTTCATGATCATTATCCCCTTGGGTGCCTGCCGGAAGCAAAGGACAGGTTTGATCACTAACCTCTCTCTTCACCATCAGTGACAGCTCACCCCATGCTCCAAGGCTGCAAGTGGAGGTCAGCGAGCACCGGCGCTGCCCCACTGGAGGGGCCCAGGAGAAGGGCTGGTGTGTGGGAAGCAACCCCACTGCCACACAACAGCAGCGGCTCTGCCAATATGTCTCACTGATTCTGCCATGGAGTGGGAAGGGACCCCTGCTGCGGACCTCCCATTGACCCATGAGTGCTTCAGCACTGAAGACCAATGTTGTCTTACAAGCAGGTAGCTCCTGAGAGCTCCCTGCGCTGGAGGTGCATCTTCACACCCAGGGGCATCAGGTGGGGATGACCTGCCAGCGAGCAGTTGGTCCCTGCCACCCCTACCMAGGCTGCACACACCTCCCACCTTGCATTTCAGGCAGACACCCGCCTGCCAGTCAAATTACACCCACACAGCCRTATGTGAGGATTTGGCTTTCACTCAGGTCATATTAATGAAAA
This sequence comes from Phoebastria nigripes, assembly GCA_035582835.1. Classification (NCBI taxonomy): domain Eukaryota; kingdom Metazoa; phylum Chordata; class Aves; order Procellariiformes; family Diomedeidae; genus Phoebastria; species Phoebastria nigripes. The sequence goes on along the minus strand of JAYKAV010002219.1, from coordinate 218,807 downwards.
CCCAGATGCAAACGCAAACATCCCACGCAACAAATATTTTTATTATTACTAGAATGACGGGGTCAGCTTCTGCATTGACTGCAAAACTGCACTTGTTCAAAGACTGAGGGAGCAGCCAAATACACAAATGTGCATGGAAATTAAATTTAGGCATAGGATACTTTACTATTTGAGCCACAGAACTGATTGCATGCTCACAGCTGGAATTTGCTTTGGCAGTGGGTCCTTATTTGCTGAATTAGTGAGTGCCTGAGTCTGTGCAACATTCTCAGAACAAAAATTAGACAGCTACAGAAAAGAGCCACCACATCAACACATCCCAGCTGTCAACACACATATCTCCTTTTTATAATTTTTTCAGAGAGATCAATTTCTCCCTCCCCAACAAATCCTGTCTTTTGGGGAAAAAAAAAAAATCAAAAACATGGGCTTAGCAAAGTTTTCATTATTAGGATGGGGAAAAAATACTTCCTCCCTCCAAAACCATTGTTTGTCTTTAAGCTTCTGCTTTTTTTTCCACAATACAGTTCATGAGGATTTCCTTAGCAGATGGTAGGTGCCAGAAACAACTTTTGCGTTACGGAAAACTGTCATCTGCACTAAGCGACCAGAGAAAATAAAATTCCTGTCTTGCAGCTACAGCCATATCACATACCTATATCAATAAGCTCAGAGTTTATTGAGTCTAATAGCATCTATATGCTTGCGTTTACAGGGCTGTTATAAATTTGCATGACCCCAAAGCTACATGGAGAAAAAAATACGCTTCTTGGCTAAACTGTGATGGACCAAAACTGAGTCTTTTTATATGCAAAATCTGCACACCACAAATACTTGTATTCTCATTCTGCTGTAGCATAAGGGTACCACTATCACTTAAGCCACTAGGAAACTACCACCCCTTCATACATCCCCAGTTTTGTCATTGTTATCACTTTTATCATTTTTGTCAATCCCAGTGTCCACCACGTCATGTGTTTGGTAAGTTTACCAACACAATAAATACAATCAACCTACCACAAACATTTATTCTATTTAATTATGTGGATATGTATAGACTTAGACTCCTGCAATATGTACAAGTGCCTGGCATCTTTTCTGACATCCCTTACTCTTACCATAAAGCAACCTGCTCACCAGTCACTTTGCTTGTGTTTTTGCCAACTTTCAGCAACATTGAAGCACATCGCCAAAAAGAGTCATACGGTGTAAGTTGGTCTCTTATCCATAGATAATTCATCGTACAGTCTTTGTAAAATGCAGAGAACGTTATCGTAAATGGAATAACATTACACACTCTCTGGCAAATAGAAGAAAACCACAAGACCTGTTTACCATCAATCTTTTTTAGGTACACTTGACAGGCAATACAAAAAGCTGAGGCTGACACAGACATCAGATGAAATATGTGTAAAGGTGGCCAGATCAAATAACAAGCAAGGCATTTTGTGGCATTAGGATGAGCACAGGTTTATGAGGCCACAGAAGTATTGACAGCACGGTAATGGGATTAACCTTCCTTGTGCCAAAATAACCATCCCTACGTGCCAGGCCATTTGCAGCTAATCTGAAGCAACTTGCTTTAAACTCTGACTGCCAGACACAAACCAGGGCTCTAAGTTAAATTGCTTTCGAGTGCAATGGCAAACCCATGAGACCTAGTCCTATGCAAGAAGGGTACGTGCAAGTGGGTTACATTGCAACTGGGTTGCAGAGACCCCACCTCTGGAGACCTTCACAAGCCCGTGAGACAAATTAGTCAGGAGCAGCACAACTATAGCTGATCTTTGCTTCACTGGGGGCTTGCAGACACCCTGAGGTCCCCTCCGACCATCAAGTTCAGTGCTTAGTGCTAGTTTTATGATAAATTTTCTTCTGTGAAGAATTATAACTAACAGCAGGGAGGTTTGCTCCCCACCCTAATCTAATTAAAATCAAATTCAGGTTGAATTGCATCCTGGGAAATGGACACTAGAGTTTTGGCTGAGATTCCCAAAAAAAAGAGTTGTACAGTCCGTGCTTGATCTCCCATTTAAACCATCTGCTTGAACACAACTACTGGAGGATGAAAAACGCATAGTGTAAATAAAACACAGGGGAATACAGAAAAAAAAAATCCAGTCTCTCCTCCTCTTTTTTCATCTTTTCATTGTTTATGGCTCTGAAACTGCTAATGTGTGACAGGAGAATGACAATGGAGTATTTCCCAAACTGTACTGAGTTAACGGCCCGCTTCAGCACGGTGGAGATGGTAGCAAAGCCAAAACATTCAGTAAACATTTGTGATGATTCAGCAAATAAGGCTGACAAAGCTGAAATGAAGCTAATTCAAGAAGTATTTAAGATGTTCTTCTCAAAAATCATCCCTATATTCTGATTGGGGATCTTTTATTACTCTATGGACTTAGAAAAAATATACACAGTAAAGTTTTAAATACCCAACCTAACACTTAGAGGCATATATAATCACCACACATCCCTCACTTAATCTCCCATTTAAACCAATTTGGTGCATATCATCTACGTAAGATGTGTATTAAACAAGGATGAGAGCAACACAATTCAGCTGTTCTTAAAGTAAGAGGCATTTTATCCTAGCAACAGAATAAACAGCATATCCTATCCAAACGGGTGAGTCCCTCAGCTCAGCAAAGGACTGTGCTATGATTTAGGAGGACTGGACCAAGTAGCAAACTCTGTGCTCCAGGGCTTGGCCAGAAATGGCTGCATTGCTCTGTACCCATAATTTATGGCAATTTATAGAAATATTTTGCCAGGCAAGCATTCACCACTTCCCTAGATGAAGGTCATGGCAGATCTTGTGCCTCGACAGAAAAAGAAAGCTTTTCGTTATATCTGGGCTTCAAAGTTCTTCTCTTGCTGATTGCATAAGAGGGGGTTAAACAAAAGCTAAACTTAAACCCTACACTTCAATGTCTGGTATTTAGTTCAATTTAAAAAAAAAAACCAAAACCAAAACAAAACAAAACTTTTTTCCTACAACATATCTTCATTCATAAAACAAAACATCATCTGTTTTAAAAACCTGAACACTTTGATAAGGTTCTTGTGAAGCAAACTTTAAAAACAAAACTGTTCAGTGAGCAGCAGAAGTACCAAAGCACAGCAACAGATGAATTTTCATGCAAGGAATCGTTGTACAGCCCATCCCCATCTCCAGTTCATGCAGGAACCCAAGCAAGCAACTGCAAATTCTGATTTGAGAAACATTTCTGCCAAATTTCAGTCTTCCAAAGCACTTCAAGCAAAACAGTCAACATATTAAATCCTATGTTTCCCACGATGTGTGGTATTCCAGCTGATTACAAAAGAAAAACTGTATCATGTGAAGTCTTATTAGCTATTAACACAGAGACAAATTAATTTATGTCTTCTGTAACTGGAACATAATTGGGATATTGACCCCAACACAAGACATTTGGACTGTTCACCTCCTTCATACCAAACTGTTTTTTAGATTTTAAAGTCTAAAGATTGTCCTGTATGTTTAATGTATTTCATAAACAGGATTACACTTCCCTAATTGCACTGTAAAAATAAGAACACACATACTTTTAGTAAAATACTCAGATAAGAGTCTAACAACAGACAAAGAGATGAGTAGTTGTGTATGGTGAAATCACTACAAAATCATCTTTTGAATTAGAAGCACTTTACGAAGAAACTGGTTTGCAACATTTTTCCATCAGTCTTAGGGCAACATCCGGCATTCTAAAAAAGGACCGCTTTTATGTTTAGGTTCTTTGACTTTGTTCTTTGTGATCCAGTATTGTTAATATGCACCTTTTATTTTTAAAATAAATTATTTTGCTTTTAAATATATGCTTGTGTACAGATATGTGCGTGTCTGGAAAATGGCATGGAAGCATGTATGTATATCGTATGTTTATGTGCAAATGTGTATATGGACACACTTTCATGCCATGTTCTCCTCTCTTCAAATCTGCAAAATGCCTTTACACCTCACCTGAGGCCTTAGGAATTGTGTTGAATTTTCGTAATAAATATTTATCCTCTTCTGGATTTTTCTCAAGGGAAAAGAGACTATTAGCAATCACATTTGGCAGGCACTCAAATTTATAAAATGCAACCGTGAGAATTCCTTGCAAACTTCTACACAAAATCTGAGGGACTTTTTCCAGCCAGGTTAGCAGAGYGCTCTGTAATCTCAGGGGATTGGGTGGAGCACACGTGGAGGAACACCTGATTAGGCGCTGGGGGTTTGGACTTACCTCCAAAAGCTAAAGAGGAGCAGTGATGTGAAAATCCAGCCCTCTAGCAGTCTAACCCTAGCAGTGCACTGAGACATGGAAATTTTCTCCAGCAAGTGCCAGAGGATAATGGTCCTAATCTGCTGGACCCACTTCTTGCTAAAAACAGGAGAATCCCTCTCTTTAACACGGATAGGGAAACCACTGAGGGAAGGTGGGGTAAGCACTGGCTGAGCGAAAGAGCCATCATGGACCAAGGAGATCACAAGAGCCCAGAAATGCAGGTGACGCACGACAGGGCTAAGGGGAATGCGGCGTATCCCCACATTGCGCTTGCTCAGATCAATGCAGGGGAAAAAAAGCTGATGAGGAAGTTCATCAAATAAAACGCACTGGTTTACTCCTTCTCCAGAAGAAACACTCAGTGCCAGCAGCGTTATGGGCTAGTGAACTTCCTTCTCATAGAGGGCAGAGAGCTGGTAAAATGTGTTCCCCTGATCACCTATGGGAAAGTATCATGCCCTAATGAAAACTAGTGCTGTTTACCCCGGCCTGCCATAAATAGCGACAGGAGAATCCAAACTAAAAACACATTATTTTCTTTTTGCTCAATCTCTCCTGTGTACTTGCACCGACGCAGCAAACGTCAGCCTGCGAAGAGGCTCCTCCTGAGCACCACCACAAGAGCAGCAGATCCCGCTTCCGAAACCAACAGGCCAGGTTTTGATACGGAAAATGGAAAATGGAGTTCGCATGTGGGCTGATGTGAGGACCCTGAAAGCCACGTGGCATTCACCCGACGGCCTGCTCAGTGTCACTCTGCCGTCTCTGCAGCCCACAACTACAGAAATGACAGTGTTGCTTGGAACAGCCAMCAGTGTAACACCAAAACGATAAGCCCGTTTGCTTATAAAGAGAAATCTCAGAAATAGTGAATTGTAAAATATTGCTTGAAGTTTGCTATGTAAGAGGTTTTCATTTCTTTCTGCTCTTTTTTTTTTTTTTTTTTTTTTTTTTTTTTGGGGGGGAGGGGGGGGGGCGGAGCGGAACATCCTGGATATGTTTAGATAAAATACAACAGTAAGAAATGTTTACAGAATGAGAATCCTTAATCAAGACCTCACATACCACGTTTCACGTAAGAAACTTCATCTTTTGCTCCTGACAAGATGGACCCAAATCCCAAATGATTTTGATTGATTCACCTGCAAACTTCTCCTCATGCAGGGCAACTTCATGCGCAGTCCTGCTTTCACTTCACCTTTCCTTTCCCSCCCAACCTCTGCTACGACCAGTCTGACCAGCACCCGTCTGGGCAGGCTGTGCGGCTTCAGAAGGGATCTGGTAATACCTTTGCTGCTTATCAACTTTTCCTCCCAAGTCTTGTGAAAGGAGACATGAGAAAATTCTCAACTTCCACAATTTGCTATAATCATTTAAAATTTAATTTGCAGATAGTTGAAACCCACCCGATTTAATTTTGAATGACACTAAAGCTCAGCAAACCTCTGCTTGGAAACTTTCAATGCCTTCCCCATTCAGGCACTGTCGGGACGATATGAAATCCAGAAAGCATACAAGTTGCAAAGGCAGCATGCTCAAATTAATCTTACCCTCCCTTACTAAGCTCCTCTGGAAAAAACACTAACTCGTTTCAGGTTTGAGTATTCTGAATCTAAAACAGCTCTTATCTTAACTTGCCTATGTGAGATTTACAAATGAGAAAAGAACAAATAAGGAGTAATTTAAATTTTAATTTAAAACCCCTCCATTTTCTTATCCCTTATCAAACTGCCAGCATTTTTCCTGCTAACAATGAGCCGAGTGTCATGGGCACAGCATAGCCCCCTACCACAAACCAAGTAATCTCTTTCATCTAAAACCCTGATCCCTTTAATAAACAAAATACGAAAAGGCAGTCAAAATTACGCTCTGGCTTTATGAAAGAAGCAGGGAAATCCTCAGAGCACAATCCCCTACTTGTTATTTTCACAGCCCACGTGACCCAAAGTCATTCTGAAGGATAAAAAGACAGAGGCTGCCACCAGATCTCTGCCATGATTTTTCCACAGTTCCCAGCCTTAGCCCATCTGTTATGCAGCGGCCACATGAATGGCATGTGTCAAGAGAGTCATCACTGTGCAAACTGCCCAAAGAAATCAACCAGCCAACTTCCTTTTGCTTCCATGGCTTCAGCAATTGTTGCTGAGCCAGCCACCATATGGTGAATAATTAGTTTTTCGACCCCACTCTAGAAAAATGTTCGCTCCATTGCCAGGCATTAGCAATATGTGTGTTAATGAACAGCAGATGATGAATGCCTATACATTAACAAAAGTTGAGATTTTCTGGCAGCAAGCTGCACTCACCAAAAGAATCCCGATGACTCTTAAGGCACCGAGTGACGGATGGCGGCAAGTCGTGACTGAAAAGTACAAGTCAACCAAATTTCTCCATTTCTCAAACACTAAAGCAACTTTGCAATAAACCATCCTGCTCCTCTCATCTTGCCGCTCCCTTTCTTAAAATGATGAATTCGACCCACGTAAAGGATTGGCAACGTAGAGCTCTCAAACAGGCGTCTTCTGTTCTCGGGCAATTGAGGTGCATTGTGTAAATAGCCGGGACGCAGGTTCCTCCACACTTCTCTTTGTCTGAGTGCTTGATGCATATGAATTTATACTGAATACCTGCAGTGTGCAAGCCCCTTGAAGAGTCAGTCCCAGACCTCTGAGCAAACACTCACCTCCAAGGACCGAGGCTGGTAAATATGTCTGATGGTTCCACCAAATGGACTTAAAAGCTCAGCTAAGACCTCTAAGCACATTTCACTCCCTGAAGTGATTTTTTTTTTTCTAGACCTCTAATTAAAAAGAGATCTTACCTACATTCCTCTATAGGATGAAATATCCCCATATTGTGCAGACATCCTGAACTGATGATCACATTCAGGAAAGCTGATGGTTCTGGCTATTGCCTGCCATTAATAAAGTCCCAAATGCACCCCAAAGCCATTTTAAAATAAAAGCAACTATTTACAAACAGACCTGTAAGTAATTAACTACTGCTCTTGGGAACAACTGCAACTCTGGCATATACATTGTGTGTAGTACAGAAATGCACATTTTAATATGCATATTAGGCAAAAGCTGCTCTTCACAAGACAGGGGATAGTACAGGCAGCCAAGACACCTCAGTTTCCTTCACGTAGATTCAGTGGTGGAAGGCACAGAGCATACCCAGGTGTGCAGCCTGATCCCGGTTCAGATCCTGTTGCTGTCACTGCCAAACCTCGGGCAAGTTGTTCAGCCTCTCTGCATCACATGGCCCAGCTGCACCACGGTACCGATGGTGCCCACCTCCTTCCCCAAAGCATCTTCTTGGCCATAAGGGTAACCCAGAAGCAAGCAGAAGTCAATTGGACCACAAAGGCTAGCTGTGCGCAGGCTGAACTCACTTTCCGGATCTGTCTAGCAGGCAGGTCTTGAAATCTGTATCTGCACTTGTTATTTTACCATGTGTTAAGCCTGTCCGTTAGGCAGGCAGTTTTTTCCCAAGAGTATCCCAAATTTTGGACACAGCTAACATGCACGGGCAGTGCCGATGGTTTTGATTTTTCTTACACTTTTATGAACAGAAAGYAGTTGCAGATTCACCTCCTTTTGGTGCAGCCCCAGGCACTGATTGTTCCATTTAATTTGTGTGAGAGTATCAAATGGAGAAATTATCATCTGACAGCTGAATCCTCCACTAAATCTTGTTGATAACAGTYGTTAGCACAAGCAAGAGTTCATCCTGTTCAGTTCAAATAGTGGTATTGTCTATGGAAAAGTGGATTTCATCTGCACCCGTTCCTTTTCTATTATTCTTTTTATTCTCTTTTCTTCACTACCTGCAGGACTTTAAAGTTTGCAGGAGAGCAGGACCGCAGAATTATAAAGGTGATTTAACTGATGCCGTAAGTTCCTTGGTAGCACCTCACTATAGCAAACACTCACATATTTTGGATATGGCCAGCCTCTTTCAGTGGACCTTTCTGAGTGGTTTGGACCTTCTGAGGACAGTATTTTAAATTTGATTAACAGGTAGCAATGACATACAAAGAACACAGAAAAGAATTATCTCCACACAGCAAGAGGTGGAGTGCCAGTTCTCAGGTATGAAGCTCTGGTCCAGTTTCCAGGCCAAGCTTGAGATCAAGGCTGGTAACTCCAAGATACAGTTTCGTGACTCACAAACTTGCAGGCAAAGCTGGTTTAAGACATTCCTGTCCTCTGTGCTTATCTATGCTACTGCCTTCAAACTGCTTCYACCACGCTCTCAGCTGTGCATGATCAGGGAAATGTTCTGTGTTAAAAAARTAACTTTAAAAAAAACAAAATACCTTGGAACTCCACCCCAATCAGTGATTAGCTGGGGCACGAGTTGTGTTATGGAAATTACCAGCATTCAAAATAAAGGTGAGCTGTGCCAATAGGCATGCCTAATAACAACATATTTGGTCAAAGTATTAGGCAGTTATTCAATTCTTTACATTAGTAGGATGTTTACGTACACAAAATACATTGAGAAAATACATCAACAGTTGTCTTTCAGTATTCCAAGGTCTGAGAACTTTTGTATTTTATTTAAATGAAATTCTGATTCTTTGTGATCAAATTGATACCATTTGTACCCAAGCCACTACCTAATTCCCTGTAAAATTACTTGCCTGGTAAAGAAATATCCATTTTAAAATACAAATTATGATTAAAAGAAGGTGAATCTYCAAGAAGTTTATGATCCAGCAGCTTTGATTGTGTTTGAAATTKGCCTTTACTTCAGGCAAAAGTATGCTTCCCAGAGTTACAAGGTTTTAAATAATACAAGGAAAGTTTTTAGCCTTTTTAAAATTGTTCAAGGAGAGACATCCATCACCATGTTTGCACAAATGGAACCACAGCTCCAATTTTCTCCTGCAGGATTTTTACTTCTATTGATGATAATCCATACAGGACAAACACATCTTGACTGTAAGAGGCCAAGAAACTATATGGCAGCAATATCTGGAAAACATAAATCTTATTTGCTAACTAATTAAATTCAAAATCAGTGTGACACCATGAATGTGGAACCTTTCATGCTATTTTATTGTCATTGTTCAGGTACAACTAGAATTTAAACAATGGGTGCCTGGGAAATCTATGAATGTGATCCTTGTAAAAAGAATAGAAGAAGGAAGAATTAAGTACCTTTATTATCTTTACAGGAAAAAAAAAATTAAATCTGACTTTTGAAAAGAATAGCATATCCCCAGAATAAAACAAAAACYAGCTAGAGTATTTATAATGATGTAAAAGTTAAAAATATTCTTAGAATAACTGTATGAACCACAAAAACACAAAATCATTGTGCAATCTAAAAAGTTTAACTGTTTTCCAAAAATCAGGGAGATGGAATTAAGATATCTTTAAAACCTGCATTGAAAATCTGTGGAATACCTTTTTCAGCTAGGCTGTGAAAAAAAGTCCTTCAATTTCAAAAAGAATATCTTTAAAAGTCATTATGTAGTTGAATGATCTTAAAAGGCCGCATGGAGGCAGCCAAGGAAAATTCCTGACATGCATTTTAATGGCACTGGTGCAGTGGCATTTATAGTAATACTCAAGATAAGCAGCAAGAATGTATACCATTATTTTAATTATTTTTGGTTTATTTATCTATCTTTAGGACTTTTCTAGTAGTTAAAGAATGCATCTGTCTAAAAGACACAAATTTTCCTAAGTATTTGTCTTTAAAATACTGAAATATTTGCCTAAATAAAGGCCTTTGAAGCAAAAGGGCTAATACCTTTGCTCAGATGAATCCAAATTTTGCCAAAGAGGGCTATGCTGGCGACCTGCCAGGAGCTTTAAGGCTGAAGCTAATTTGCATGAAATGGAGGAAATTGCAGCTGCCCTCAGAATGAATATGGAGACACAGACAGCCCCAGTTGAGACAGAGCATTGCACAACGGGATTTGTGAATACAAACATGCCACACTTCCTTATTTAAGACGAAAGTAGCTATAGGCAACTAAGTCTCCATGAAAGCTACTTAGATACCTTTACCTCCACCTTTCAGGTCCCATGACCTCATTTCAAATCCAGGTGGGGTCTGTCACTAGACCACAAATGGAAATGAAAGTTGATTCCAGAAGACAACGACTTTCAGAAAAAGTGCTTGAGCATAGGATTAGATCCCATTCAAATACTCTCCTGGAAAAGAATACAACTCAACACGTCCTTAAAAGCACTTAAAAATTCCTTAATCGGGGCCTCAAAAAACTCCTCCTAGTCATTCCTTGTTGTCACCATCAACACGTGGTGATATGGCTCAGGACCACATGAATCAGTGAAGCTGAATACAGGATGCTTGCACATCTGCTCTGAACAACTCGTGAAAAATTGCATCAAGTTATTATCTTCATCATACTGACATATTTCAGGCTCTTCATATAAAATAACCTCTTAATGTTATCTTCAAGTTTTCTATAAGATGTCTACCTGCTGTGTTTGCTTAATTTCTCAATTTAATAACTTAAGTACTATTGTTATGACTTGCAATGGAGGAAAGACATATTGCACTAGGTTTTCATCATACTCCTCATCCTACACAATGTTGGGTTGACTCTCAGAAATACAAAAACCTGCTCACTGATTGATGCGCACAGACAAGTATATCACAAGAAGTTAAATGCACAAAGACGGTCTCAAATGCTGAGAGGAAGGACGCTGGCTGCAATTCTCAGTAACCAGAACTGGCGTTATCAGCCAGTTCCATTTATTGTCAGTTTGATCTTGCTACCTCCCTTCAGGAGGATGGGTTGGTTCCTTACTCCTGTAACACACATTGTCTCAGAACAAAGTCCCAGCGAAATCGTGCTCTTCCCTTTCTTTCCTGGCTCTAGCAATTAGCTTCTCCAGTACCCGCTATTGCACTGAATACAATCACTGCTCCAGTAAGAGAGGCCATTTACAGTACGGTCAATTGCTCACTTTTTGGCATGTATTACAGAGGGTGTGAGGCCTCTCCTTTATTAAAGGAACACTCATCTTACCTGTGACTTAGATTAAGGCTCTTCACTCCCTTCTTCTCTTTCTTCCCTATCCCAATCTGCAATAGCTTTAATCCAGCCCTAAGCAGATACCCAATTTTTGCTTTACATTGCAAGAGTCATTGCTACCTTTCTGTAATTTCGGGCAGCCATGTAGGGTCACTGGGCAGAGACAGGTACTCCTGCTTCTAAGGTAGATATCTAAAGCAGAGAGCAGGGATCACCTGAGAAGGTGCTTATCTTTCTTTCCTGTCTATAAAAAGATAGCTAAAGTCTGGTGAGGAAAAATAACACATCAATCTAGAGAAATTAATGGAACAAGACAGAGCAAATACTGATTTCTGCTATCCTATTTTCTTGTGGAACTCTTTCTTTCTCCCCAAGTCCACATACTTTTCTGATAAACCTGCACCCTTAGGTGATGAAGTGAGGAGGGCTACCATGTTTGTGTGCTCTACAGAGAATACAGAACTCCCACACTACCAGACAAAGAGGATATGTCTGGGGAAGGGACATACGGTAGCACTTCTAGGAATAGGCACATACCCACGCAGGCGTCCTGCAGCTGTTGGATGTATCTCTACAGATATGCAGCTTCTTGTTTTTTTCTCCCCTTGCTGGACTGGTGTTTCTGCTGTCTCTTCTGCTGAGTGGAGCTGTGTGGCAGGACTGCTGCAGCGTACGCTGGGGCTCTCCCTCTGCTGACCCACCAAGTGCCCCGTGCTCTGGAGCAGCTCCCTCTCTGCCACAAAATGCTGCACAAATCCTCCACAGCCCCTCACTCTAAGCAGATTTTTCTCTATCCTTTCCTTACTTACCTTTCCTGTCACTTTGGCCCTCTTCATTCCACCATGAGGGTCTCCTTAGGGGACTTTTACTGAAGCCTTTCTTTCATAACCAGGACACTTGGGATCTCTCCAGACCCACCACATGTCAGTGGTCTACCTGTCACCCTATTGTCTCCTTCCTGCTTGTTGAATAGATGTTTGTGCTTCACCCCAAATCTTACCTGATTAGCTGAAGACATGCAAGCCAGCAATCCTTCCAAAAACTGCTGGCAGGCCCAGAGTCACCACGTATCAGATCTTTGGTTGAATGATGGGAACCGCCTTGTAAGGTCTACCTGCTCCTCTCTTCCTCCCATCCCAGCTCTTCCTCCTGAGCCCAGCTGGTATGCAGTCTTTAAATCACAGTTTCATCCATTCCGTATACTAGAAATCATGTGTTATGCCCCCAGGATTTATGAGGAAGGCTAAAAGCAACTGACATTAAACAAATAGTCCTAACAATAAAAAGTTGGGGGCTGGTTTCCTTTTTGAGCTTTCAATTTGCATTTGGACTGCATATTCAAGTTTAGTTCTGCTAGGAAATCACTTCCTAGCAGAAGTTTTCTAAAGGTTACTTATTTTTAAAACCTGCATTTATAAAAGGAAAGCTATGTTTCTCCTGTCACTTGCCTCCAAATATATACCAGGAATTTGTCCATAGTTCTTCTAAATACAGTGGAAAACACATATTATTTTATCCTTTCATTTACAAGCAAACAGGATAGCCAGAGCAAACCTTGATTCTAATTGTTACCTACAAAATCTGCAGACTGTACAGCATACATACATTAAAAATGCACAAATAACCCTCAGGTTAACTGCCCTGGACCAGCAGACAAAAGCCCTGCAGTACACAAAAAAACAAATCTAAAATTCAGAAGGTAATATGTCTGAGACCGAGGAAATAATTTGGAAGTCTGTGGAACCAGCTTAAACTGACTGTCCTTTCAATTTTGGGAGATGAGACTGACCTAATGCTGGCTTAGGTTGTTCCTTCTGTGCTTGAGCACATTAACATTTAACTTCAGGCAACAAGAACAAAGAAAAACACTGCAAAAATGCACTTGGGCAATGATTTTGCTATTGTCCCTTTCAGCTACAGTGATGCGTCAAATTAGCATTAAAAAATTGAAAAAAAATTATCTCCCCACTCCCCTGCCAGCCCACCCAGAAATGTCTTTGATATGTTAGAATAAAACCTTCATGGTTTCTTTATGTGAACTAACTTACTAACTGGTAAACACTCAGCAGTTGTGAAACATGTCTCTAGTCAGATGCTGAAATATGGATTTAGAACCTAACCCAAGGTAGTCAGTTAAGAAAATAACTTTACTTAGACCCCAGGTCTTAAAAGAAGCCCTAGTTCTCCAAAGCATTAAATCTTGGGTTTATGAGGCTTTGCCTGATGAGAGGCAGAATGCCTACTCTGTTACTGGTGGGAAATGTGACGACTGTATTGAGAGGAACATTTCTAAATGCATCTGCACAGGATCACAGGAGGTCAGATGTCATTTATTCCATCCCCTGCTCCAAGGCAGGATCAGCTTTACCTGCCCTAGTCCTGACAGATTTCTGTCAAAGCTATTCTGAGAAATGATGAGCACTCAAAGTATATATCCTTGCCGTTTTAAAAAAAAAAAAAAAAAAAAAAAAAAGTCCGAACTAAATTCTGAGGCTGTAGTTTTAAAGTACTACGTCTTGCCCTATCAGTTATGGACAGGGAGAAAAAAATTACTCCCTTCTTCTTTGCAACAGCCTTTCATATTCTCGAAGACTCTTCTCTGATTTGCCAAGACTCTTATCAACCCTTCTGCTCCAAGGTGGGTACCACATCTTTCCTGTGGTCTGCTACCGAAGTCGACAAAACACTCCAGCGATCAGGGCTGAGTAGAAAAAAACGGGCTCTGCCCTGTGTCTGCCGGGGTACGCCACATTTCTTAAGTCATCATCTCAGCCACTGCAAATTGTAGCTGTTCACCTGGCTGAACAGCTATGTAGTCAGTTTTGCACCCCGTCTATTCTAGGGTAACCTAGAGTATAATTCTCTAGTTGCTTAAGAGGGTGTCATGTCAGGTGCTTTCTAAAGCCTTAGTAAGCTCAAAACATATGAAGCCTAACACTTCTCATCTAGCAACAGAAAGGAATATACACATTTGGTTTCTCATGTAAACACTTGGGGGAAGGAAGTGTTCTCTTTCATCTYGGGGATGAGAAACACCTTTGGACAAGAAAACATTACAGGAAAATGGATAGGTGTTTGCAGTGCCTAGCAGTCATTGCTCCCACTTCAGGTAACAATAACTCTACAGTTGTTGCTCATGTTGGCAGTAGTAATACATATTCAGACATATCTGTGATTCCTTTGCAACATATCACATATGCCAGTAGCCTTACCATATTACCAGGGACATTGCTTCTCCTTTCACCACAGGACTTTGGTCAGCACCTAAGAGAAGAAAGGAAGATGTAAGAAGCTTTATAGTGGATACTTAAATGACACCAGTCTGTAGGGGAAAATGTTTCTACATTCATCATTAATGAATGGCGCTTACCACAGAGTGAAAGAGCTTATAACCCATATGTTTAAAATTCTGTTTATTGAGCAATTCTTCTCATGTGGTTACTCTTTTTGCTTTCAGTATCTCTATGGAAAATTATGCTGCACAACCCTGGAATCACTTATTGCCAATAGATAATAATCCCAAACAATATTTTAATAATATTGGTTACAAAATATGATAGCAGAAGAAGGTGCTCAGCACAATAAAACYGCAGAACCAAAGTGCCACAATTTCTGCAATACATGGTAGAAAAATGAATAATATGTAGTAAGAATCAATTGTACAACATGATTCATAGGAGAATTTCTAAAACTCAAAGAATAAAGCAGGCTATAAGAAAAGAGAATCCTAGGCAAAGCAGATATACTATGAAAGTAAAGGAGGAGCTCTCTGCAGGACATCCTGGTGCTTGAAATTGGCCTTATCAGCCTAAAAGACATTAATTTTCAGAGCAGCATTTGAAAAGAAAAAGAAAAGTCAGGTCACTGGTGGTGTAATGCTACAGTCAATCAAGTATCAGTCTCTGGCARAGAGGAGGTAAATTGGTCTTAGCAGAAGTAAATGGAGGCACAGAGAGAAAAGGAGTGTGAAGAGCTGTATCCCATGAAGGTCAGGGGATGCTGGATGRCTGAAATCAGTGGGGATGGACCCTGGAGCATTGTGTAAGCAGTGGGTGCAATATGACAGTCATCCAGCACTGTAGCAATACGTGCCTAAATGGGACGCTGCAGTAGCGTGCCAGGACAGAGGCGTGGGTAGGAAGGTAAAAGCATTTAGGAAGCCTGAGAAACAATGAGGAATATAACAAGAAAGATGTTCCCCTGGTCATGCAAGAAAACATCCATCTCCATAAGGATATAGAAACCCACTGTTTGAGAAAATTACTATGCTGGACTGATTTGTTATGGCACCTACATGCTTTATAACAGATCTTCATCCATAGAGTAGATAACATAGTGCCCGGAAGGCCTAGGATAGATATCTGTTCATATGCTTGTGAAGTTACTATAACAGACCATGACACTGTAATTTGGAAGGTTCACTGTGACCCAGGTGTCCTGAAAGATGGAACTGCTGTGAGACTGAACTAACAGATAAAGGCCAGAATCTCTAATTACAGTGGACAAATAATAAACACATAGGGTTTCATTGTATGTATATAAAACTTGGGTATGCAAAGTCATAAGCAGAATATTCTAGAAAGCCTGCAAGTTATTTTTGATTAGGACTCTCTTTTTATTACCGTATACCCAACCCTATGAGTGATAAAAATAAACATAAGCGCATCAAAAAAACTTCAAGCACTTTTTATTCATGAAAAAGAAGTGATTTTGCATCTTTGAAATTAACTCCATTAGGGTCAGCCAGTGACCCCAATGTGTCCTGTTTGCAAGGTTTAAAGCTCAAATTATAGCCCTGCTAAACCTTGAGATTTCAGACCTTTAACCTATCTATAACATAAGATTGATTACTACGCATCCTACGTCCTGCACTGATGAAAAGAAGTGGGGGCCTAGAGCAGAGGAAGGGATGTCTGAAGAATGCCTCACATTTACAAGGCAAAAAAGGATGCTTTTTGGAAAGCAGATGTTGTAAAAAGTACAGAGAACTGGAATCAGTTGAACAGTCAGGTGCTGGACACTGGCAGCTTATCACATGGCTTCACAAAGGCTAACATTAGCATGTATTTTCATGTGTGATTATGTATTAATGAAAAGCGTGAGTCTGTACGTCCCGAGTCACTCCTGCGTATGAAAGAGGTTAGAGTTAAGGGTTTCTCTGAAGTTGGCCCCTGCCCACCAGCTCCACTCTCCAGCCAGTGACTGAAATGATACACAAAAGTGTTTGCTCCACAAAAGCAGCTAGATGAGAGCGTTCCATATGCGCTGCCTGCCGCACTCATTGCAGAACTAAGTAGAAACACAGCAAAAGAAAAAAGCACGGGTTTTAAACTCAGTGTGTTTCAGGCAGACAGGAACACTACCACAGGGCTTAGTATATGCAGACAAATCTGCAGTGCATGATCCATGGGGAAAAATTCAAGAAGCATACCTTATAGAGGAAGAGGTTTATAGAATTCCCAGTGCCTATGGTACTCTTATAAATGCTCCATCTTTTGTTCCTGCAGGGCTCCAAAGAATAATAAAAGAAAATACAAAGCGGAGGAGGCACCACTGAGCGAGTGCAACAGTGTTTTATTAATCCATGTGATTAATCCAGCATGCTGAGGAAGATTCTTTACAGAATCAAAACGTTCGTGTTTTTGATCCACATGGATTAAGGGAACACTGTGGCATTCGCTCAGTGGTGCCGCCTCTGCTTTGTGTTTTGGTTTTATTCTTTGGAGTCCAGCAGCAACAAAAGAGGGAGCATTTATATGAGTACAGCAGCATGGGGACTTGGATAACCTCCCCTCCCTTCCTGAAGGATGCTGCGTGAATGTTTCCGAGGGCTACGTCTGTTGTTTGCGTCTACAGCCTGCCCTGCAGAAACCAAACCACTACCAAATAATAGAAGGTTGTTTCTGCCAAATCCTGAATGACAGTCGTGCTGCTGAGTGGGCTTTCTATAAATCAGACACATACCTGTGTAAAGTAACCAGACAATAATTAGAAACACTGGCTACTTTCAAAATTTATGTTGGAGGGGAGGAAAAAAACCACAACGTAATGCAGCAGATTTCTTTTTGGCAAAGCAAAGGACTCAGACATCATACATGGGACCTGACAAAATACTTAAGTATATGCTTAGAGTTAAAGCCAAACCCAGACTTAACTGCTTTGCATCTAACTTTTTACGTGCTCAAATGCTTTGCTGTACAGAGCCTGAATTTTCACTTGTTTGAACTGAGAATGACTGCAACAGCAAGTTTCCTTGTAAATAAACTGGATTTAAAAGCCAGAGGACAACGTTTCAGCCTGACAAAAAATTCAGGATCTGATTTCCAGTGAGGCATCCCACTCACATGCAGAGGACCACTTATTTGCTAAGCATCTAAGCAGAAGCATGCAAGAGTTTATAAACTATCCAGTACTGTGACAGACAATTTCCTATGCCAGTGTCTAAATTTTGCCTTGCCATGCTCAAAAGCCATCAGTAGTCTCTATCTCTATTTCTGAATTTTACCTACAGGCTTCCTTATACCCTCACTTCTTTCGCTTGTGATTTGTTTCTTTCCCACCTCTTGGGTCTAGCTTGTCCCTACTACTCCCTAATCTTGCTGCTTTTAATCAAGGTGAACTTTTTCTTGGGAAATTAGCTGACTTTCATCCTTCCTATGCTCAGAACAAGAAAAGAAATACATGCTATCAAATACAAAGGCTAACTTCACCAGCCCAAACAATTCTGTTAATTCAGCTCTAAATAATAATGCATAAATGTCAGGCACACGTGATCACAAGAAATGCTGTGGCTTTGGGTGATTTGTGGTGAAAGGGAGGAAGGCAGCTCAGACAGGGAGTGACCAGGTCTCAGCTGGTGGAGAGGAACAGCAACTGACCTGAAGCTCTGTAACTTCCTACGTTGCCTCTGTGGTTGTGCAGCATCTTCAGCCTCCTCTGAGCTTCACAGCTGTGATAAGAGACTACCTGAACACGTCCCCAAGTCCTGGGGCTGCCAGCCCTGCACCACTGCAGCTCTGCCCAGGCAGGCAGCCCCGGGGAGGGAGGCTCAGAGGGACGCAAGGGCACAGCACAGGCAGTGGGAAAGGATGGAGCTCTCAGGGTCTGTGGACTTTTCCAAGAGTTTAGCTGCCTAATCGTTCTCTAAGCACAGACTTTTTTTTTTTTTTTGACTTTTTTTTTTTTTAATTATACACTTGGCAAATTTCAGGGCTCTGGCAAAAGGCAAATCCTGGATAGAGGCATAAATCCTGCTTGAGATCTAGTCCCTGCTCCCAGGGAGCACCGCTGTTTCTCAAGGAAACAGCCTAAATCTTTCCACATTAGCAAAGTAAAGTTGTCTTCCTTAACACTGTTCTCAGAAGCAGCATGAATGTTGCAGCTGAAACTGTTAAAAAGAAAAGACTCTGCCGGAGGCTGACACTGAATATGGAAAAATTAAACCTGAATAGTTAAAATTTGGCGATGTGTCCTTGTTGCCTTCAATCACTGATAATAGCATGCAACCTTAAGAGTAGGATGTCCATACTTTATAATAATGAATAAAGATTAAAAATTGCAGCAGCAATAACTGATAATCAATATATCAATAAAATATTTTCCCTCTTATCCTAGGAACTACAACTTATTTACACAGTCACATAGGGTGAAGTTAGTTCATGTAAAAATTTGAAAAACACTCAGAATGCTGCTACTTGTCTATTTTCCCAATATTTTTTGATGCCTGCAAATCAACTATTTTTCTTATCTGTTTATAACAGTCTTTATGTCAGACATTCAACTTGCAATCTATATGCAGATGCAGTTTGAGAACACTTAAATACATTATGAATTAATGCCAAATGATCCTGCAACCTAACACAAAGAACATATTTTGATTTTGCCCCATATATTGCTGGAAATTATATGCCTAGGTCACACTTGCTCTGTCACTTTCAAAATACATTTCAGAAAATTCTCACATCTCTAAGTCTAGAAGACATAAAAATCCAGAGAAATTCCACCCCTATTCTCAGCATGTCTTTCCAAACACCTATTGCTAAGGATTTGAGGCAGTTCCTAAATTCGAGCTTCTTATCAAGACTCCCTGTGATGAATCTCTGCCCTCCCTTAGCAATAATTTGAGATAAACTGTAGCCCTTAGTCTATTGGGAGAAATTTCCAAAGCACTTGGCATTTGGCCTCACACCAATTCTCCTTTGAAGCTGGAGACTATACAGAAAATGTCTTGCTCCCCACTGAGCAAACATTTGACCCTAGACTACTAGGAAGGAACAAACTGGACCTTCTGCTTTTCAGGGTAAGCTAAAAGGTTACACAGTCCCCCCTGCTGAGTCCTAACAACTCAAGGCAATATTCCTAAGTAGGTTCTGCATGCTGAGGTATCGTCATGGCTCTTTCCAAGACATAGAATAAGGTATTCATGAAAATCAGTATGACATGTTTCTGGTACACTTCCAGCCCATCTTGAAAAAAGTGGAATTTTGTGTCAGAGTCATAGAGAAACACAAAAAAGAGAAACCACACTGAAAGCTTTCTCACCTATGGACTGCAACATGGCAGGAGAGAAAGGCCAAAATTCCTACCTGCAAAAATTATCTTGAAGATGACTATCTCAAAGAGATCAATAAATGCACAGTATTATCCAAAGTGGGAAGGTGGATGTAGAAAAGTATAAGGTGCTGAGGATGACGCAGCTGTTGGGACAGTCAGCCTGAGGGAAATACAGCAGCCTCCTCACTCTTGAGAACTCTTTAAACAGAGATTGGACGACTCTGCTCCAATGCTACTGCCATCCACCAGGTGACCTGTTCTGGACTATGAGGAAGATTAAGCCAGATAATTGAAATAGTTCTTCTTAGCATGAAAAAATGTACTGGTGTGTTCAGGCAAATTACAACCATCGTTGTTGAAAAAGACAAGGGCAGCAAGAAAGTAATGCAATAAGCAATACATGATGCCTTTACACTGCTAATAATAAGCGAGAAAGAGGAATTCATTGACATATGATATTTCTTACCCATCTACAATAGTTGAAAATTAAAAATTTACCATAAAAAGGGCATGTGGTCTGATTCTACTGTATGTCTGTCACAAGATGATGCTACCACATGCAATGCAAGAATAATTGTATTGTACAAGTGTAGTTATAGCAAATAACTCCTCTCCACTTGGAGTTCTATTAGACACTAAACACTGAATGTTTTTGCATACAATATGTGTTTGTGCACCCACACTACCAGCACACATCTGAACTTCTCTTTGATATTCTATTTTCTTCTTAGAAACAGTCAAACAGCAAAGTTCCACAATTATAACACTGACAACTCCAATGTCCTATGGCTCCCTTGATTGAAAACACAAATTTATTACCTGGATTTTCACACGTATTCTTCTGAGAAGGGGAACCCCCCCCAGGTTTGACTCCCCCGTTTAGCTGGAAGGCCCTGGAGCTTGGTGCTGAGCCGAGGACCACACAACATCCTCAAAGGTGCCGCAAGTCTGGGGCCAGGCAGTGAAGGCTCCTCCTCTGTGAGCACTGTGTAAAGTGAAACACGAGTGAGATTCAACATATCTCATGTTGCATGAGACACCGTAGTACTGAAGCAGAGGTGTAGGAAGTATTTTCCAGCATAATCTGTCTTTTTTAAATTCCAGGTATATGAAGATGAAGAGTTTATAAAAAGAAGGAAGAAATATATGTATTGCTTTGATACAGTTTGAAATTTAGACAGGTTTCTCCATTCATCTTCACTTCATTTTCAAACAAGTAACTTCATTTTCATTTTTTAAGGTGGGCTTTTTAAGGTTAAGCAGCAGAAGCTGGGCAAGATAAGGCCCGCAGACTCCCAGGAGCTACACAGAGACTGATTAAACATCACAGCGTGATGACTACTGGAGAATCTGTTTTGGTTTATGCAGAACTAATGTTTAGCAGACGCACAGTAACTGTGCATTTGACTTGGCATGTCAGCTCTCCTGTGTCTGCCACAGCTCTTACTGAGTCCTTCCCCCGCAGCTTCGGGATGCGGGTGGGCATTCGTGGCCTCGGCCAGTCCCCCGTGCACGCCAGCCTGGCCCTCCACCTCCCCTCGCATCCCTCCATGCTGCTCAACCCACTGGCTGTTGACAGACGTCGATGACTGAAATAAATTTCTTGCCTATATTACACACAGCAGCTCTAAAGTATTGACCCCGGGCACTTAACCCCAATCTCCTGGATAAGCCAGCGAACCCCATGAAAAGCCAAGGGAGGAGGTTTTGGCAGGATCAGGGGGTGAGGCTCACGGGGAGTTAGCAGGAGGAAGGAGCTCACTGGGAGATGTCCCTCCACCAGCCCCCAAAGCCAAGCCCTGGTCTTTGAGCCAGGCTCAGGACTTGAGGTAACGCAGCTCCCGAGCTCCTGGGAGACTGAACATGCTCCTTTACCACCCTTCTCCGCAGGCTCTTGTTCTCTGTGCATAACATATTCAAAAACATTTCCACCCTTTAGTTGCATACAGACTCCCTCTTCCCCTCTGGATTCCCAAATCCTGCAATCTTGGCAAAGACAACAGAAGAAAAGTGAGTGCACTGAAAAGCAGCAAGAGGGTTGACTTCGGAAGTCTTACTACTCTCCACCACTCCATTTTTTCATTAAACTATAAGCAGCGCTCATAGTTTCTGACACATTTGAGAGCCATCCACAGCATCGAGAGTTTTACAAAGTAGAGGTTTATGCTCCTGCATAACTGAAACCCATAAACAGAAGTTAAAGTGTGGTATCACAAACAGCATCTGCCTAATAAACCATGGAAGAAGAGAGAGAAGAGCAAAGCTGAACAGTGAAGTGAACAATAATTTCCATTCCATGAGTAAGTACCTTTCTGTTTCACCAAATTGGCTCACAAACTTCATAGCTTCCCCATAGCCATCTCTAGCATCTGTTTTCCTTGTTTATACTCCCCCACTATGAATTAAAAAATTACGGATGAAAGGCTCAGTGCAGGAAAAGGTAGCATCAGAATTTATCACAACGGATTAAACTCTCTTTTCATAATGTAGAGTGAAAAGAGGGTGGCGGGGGGAAATCAATGCAAAACAGAGATCTGAGTCTTTCCACTAAAATGTAATCTCGAAAAGTAAACCATTGTTACTGGCAAACTGTTTCTGAGATTTCTTAATTGTATTATTCATTACAAATGTTTCCTTGAAGGCAAAAGTTTATTTCCCCAAGTAGCGCATAGACCTGTATTTCAGCACTTTTCCGTACCGTGGGTTTGATGCATCCTCCGCTGGCCCTTACTGCAATCCCCGCCAGGACAACTGCGCTCTTGCAAACCATGACAAGGCAGCGGTGCGGGGGTCTCCGCTGGCGGCTGGGGACTCACTTTCCCTGCTAGTGAACAAGTACCATTTTTACCGTTGTTATTAAGCATATTTATTATGTTGCAACAAATACTTTTAAAGAAGAGAATGACTGCAAGCACCTCTTGGATCTAACCATTCAGCTGATTTCGGTTTGATTTTTTTTGCATAATAAATGAACAGACCAGGACTATAGGACATGGAGGGTTAAGTGTGACTCGTTGTAGAGAACGTGCCCTTTTCAATAATACCCCTCTTTTGATTGACTAAAAGCAAGGCCTTATATATTATACACAATCCTCTTTTTAAACAAGGCAAACTCCCACACCACAAAGATACTAGAACAGTAAATATTGATTTTCTTGGCTGATGGTACACCTTATGCCACACAGCCCACTCAAGCATCTGCTTGTTACCACAAGCTATTCCCTTTGTCACGGAAGAAAGAAAAGTGGCGTTATGTGCTATCGGTTGTGGATTGCAAATATTTAAAAGAAATAAATTTCTCAGAATGAAAGGTACCTTCTTTTGATTAAAAAAAAAAACAACATAACTATTTACTTTAGGCCTATACCCACTCCTAGCACCTGTACTTTTCAATTGTTGGCTTGCCAAGAACACTGTGGTTTTCTTCCTGGCTTTTCTCTTAAATAACTATTTATTATGCACAAAATACCTATTGAAGATGTACAGCATTTTACTGGAAAAGGAAGACAGCTTGAAAATGCTGCAGAAAACTCCAGCTATTGATATAAGGTTTGTATGTATGCTGGTACATTAACAAGTGCTACATATATATATGCTATGAAACAAAAAGCATGCACTAAAGAAATTATTTATGTACTCTTACTCTTCTGGTTTTGTTGTAGATTTAAAGTTATATTTTGCTACAGTTACATTTTACCACAACAGTAACTACAGAAGCAGATTTGAAGTGGAGTAAGAGAGATCAAGTAGCATAAAATAACCTTTCTGGTGTTTTATAGAGAATAAGAGTTATCACTGCAAATTAAAAGATTGTATTTAGTGGTGAAAAAGAGGCTTCCAATCCTCTAAACAAATAAAAAGAACCAAATACAATGGTTTCCTCAGCTATATAAATAAAAAATGAAAAATGAAAAATGAAAAATTTTTACTGTGCCAAGTGTTCAGAAACAAGGAGCCAGTAAATACAAAGGATTAGGAAAAAAGACAAAGCAAAATCTCAAATGTATGGAAAGACAGAAACAGACCTTCGCCAAATGCATCTTAAAAAAAAGTCTTACATACAAAGAGCAAGGCTAGAGAACAATGTGTCATTGCTTGCCCTAAACTATGGTACAGGGCTTCCTATGGGTCTCATTTTCTGCTTTATTAATTGGATAAAAGAATCATAATTCAATTACTTAATGATTTATTACAAAATACTTTGCCCACACAAGATTTTTCAGCATGTAAACACCATACTATTAGACTATCTACTATTACAGGCCTAGCATTTCAGATTTCATTAGTAAATAAAGCCAGGTTTATTTGTAATAAAGTTAAGCCCTTCCAACCACTGACCATGGAAACCAGATTTTGAAATAATTCAGATTTGTGTTTCTGTTCTTTCTAATTAAGGGTAATATCGGGAAGGACAGACAGTGGGTAGCATTGTTCAAGCACCATGGATTTAAGCAAGAAAATCTGATTATCAGCTCATGTCAGAAGCCAAGCGATAATGCAGCTTAGCATTCGTTTGGGCTTTTTCTTTAGCCAAAAGATAATTACTGTTCGTTAAGTCTTACGTAAGTGTATCTAATATCTATGGTCCTAAAAATTATGAATAGTAAAAGCACACAACAGGCAAAGAAGAGTTATTGTATTTATTATTTACTTGGGCTGTTCCATCATGATAATTTCATTAGCCAGGAAAGTTAAACTTAATGTCAAACTATAATTTCTTGAAGGCCAAAAAGTTAAACATCAACTCTCATGCAACTGACACCAGAAGTTACATTTTTTTATGAAGACACAAAAGCCATATTAAAACGACATCGAGCCCATCACTGCAGGATCTGCTCTTTGGGCTGAGTGTCCACAGGGTGCCCAAAGCCCTCTGCTCCCACTGAAGTCAGCCCAGTTAACTTTTAAGTGCTGGAGCCCTCTGACAAAAAGGTAATATTTCATCACAAAAGCTGGTGCTTTTCTGGGTATCGCATCACTGATAGGATGTGTCAAACGAGCTCTGTGCCCTGATAACTTCTCATTGTACAACGTAGCCGATGTCATCTGAAGGAAGGAGCTGAACTCATACTCACTGTCTTCAGCAGGCTGGAAGATACCGGGGGGAAGGAAAAGACCCTTGGCCAGGAGGGGCAGGCAGCGTGGCGGGCACAGGCAGTGCTGGCACTGCAGGCAGCAGGGCACCCTAGGGAGGGAGCTGGAAGCCACGCTGTCGCTGCTGGGACCCCACAATGTGCATGTAGCAGGGGTCTGCCCATGACAGAAACCTCAGGAAATTAAGCAGCAGGGTGCATATTTAGCTGCCTAAATAAGGAGGCTCAGCTTCCTAAACTCCCTATAATATAAACCAAGAGAGAGAGACATCTCTGGCAGAGGATTCAGAGCAGGGACCTGACTTGCACGCTCGAAATTGCAGCAGCTGCTCCCCCAAAACGCCCCTCTGCTGAGCACCTCCTGGGCACGGGCCCCAGGAGCTTCAGGGGTGATCTCTGCGCCTGAGCAGCAGCAAGGCCCTACCTACCCCGCTGGGAAATAACAGGCCAGCTACCAACGCTGAGGTCTGTAGGAATACGCTCTTTAAGTCTTCAAATTGCCATGAAAAATAGAAGGCAAGTCAGCAAAATGTTAGCACAGATCTGCCAAGCCCCATGCACCAGCCACCTGGCGAGCCAGGGGGTAGGTCCCTTGAACAAAGTCAGTGCTGACCACCTGTATTTATCCCCAAACCCTTTCCTGAACTCAAATACAGCCTTTAAAGGAGTTGGCATTTACACAGCCACCTCCACATGCAAATTCTGTATAGTGCTTTATGGTAGCTGAAAGACTTGGTTGGGCACCATGTACGCTAGAGATGGAAAGTGAGCCAACTGCATGTGCGGAGCAAAGAAGTTCCCTGATAAAAACATTTGACACCCATGTTAAGAAGGAAAAGTCCTTAGCAGCTAGAGAACATTTATAAAACACAGATAGCCTACACTGCTATATTTACTTCCTCTTACTTCTCACAGGGGCAGACCAGGGGGAGACCCTATCCCAAAGAAAACTACAGCCTCACGGACTCATCCATAGGGGATTTGCACTGAACTCATCGAAGGTGGAAGGGACTGATTGCTGAGCAGAATAACACCTTGCTCGCGTTGTCTCTCATGCTAAATGGTAGGAGAGACACATCTCCAAGACACACGGTAAGAGCTGACACAGGGTCTCTGAACTGTCTCTGCCCAGGGCCTGATTCAGTATATACAGTCACACCTGCTCAAAGGTGCAATTGGGTTCACCATAGGCATTACCCTTGAAATAATAAATAAATTTGCCTAATGAAAGCAAAGCACAAGGAAGATGGAAGATTTCTATACCTGTCAAGCATGCTGAGAACTAATTTGAACAAGGTGATCAATGAGAAATGAAAGAAAAAAGTCAGCTTATTTGGCCCAGCAGGTGCAATAATTCTAGCCTCCCTGTTAATGACATGTAACTGTAACAGCAATTAGGAGACAAAGTAAATAGAGGAAAAGAAACACTAAGGCTGCCCATAAAGTAAGTCACTTTAAAAAGACACCATTTTAATGAATAATAGAATATCGTGCAGGGAAAACAAAATTATCAGGCAAAGAGAAACACAGGTGTAATCATGAAACACCATCTTATGTTTATTTTTTTATGTGTGCATTTTATGGCTGACAGGGATCATTAGGATCACTTACAACGACTTTCACCGTAAGGCAGGGCACAGATTTGGCACCTTTAAAGCAAGTCACGATGGCAATAGCACAATTGCTAATGCAAAAATCCTTTTGCCTCTCACAAGAGCAATCATTGGGTTCGTAACCATAGGTTTCCTTCATTCAGAGGATGGTTCTTCAGAAACAGAGCAAGTGAAGCACCACAGAACCAGCTGAATATTTGTTGGAGAGGGATGAAAAGAGATATGAAGTCACCAGAGTAGCAACAGGACTGGGAGACATGGCTGAACTACCCTCTCCCTGGAGGTACCTACGTCTCCTCCATCAACAGGCAGGAAAGTCTCCCCTGGAAGAACTGTCAGGCTGCAGCATTAATACCGTATTCACGCAGCCTGACTCAGACTGTTGGAACTGGTCTTCCACAACAAAACAGAGCAAAAAACTAAATATAGGTGTCCTGAATCACCTCGTAAGACTTCAGCCTGTCTGCCACAGACAAAGAAGAAACAGTCAGTGGTGCTACATTGCTGTTCAAAGGAAGCTCAGCGCTGGCACTGCTGCATTACAGAACTGTTTCAAACAGCCTACTCTGGCTACACGAGTGCCTGCTAGACACCCATACAAAAACTGCTGCTTCAGAAGGCAAAATAGTTCATTTCGGCTTATTTTGGACACTAGAGAAAGATCTGCTGCGAGAAAAAAAAAATGCACATCTTTTTAAACCAAATAAAGATTCTTTTTAAAGGCTCTATTAACCGATATTAATTAAAACTTGGTAGCTAAGTAATAATAATTATGAGAAGACAAACTGCGATGGCCGGGGAGACCACTGCTATTGGTAAATGTTAGCTCATAGCCATGGAGGTTTTCAAGCACCTCTTCCCGGAAAGCATTGCCTGGAGGTAAATGAGAGTTTTCTCATTCAAGGAGACGGTTGGGCAGAAGTTCACAGCACTGTTTAGTCCTGAAGATCCCAACTTCTGACACATAAAGCTCTGGAGAGGTGACTCTTTCCCCGCAGTGTTCTCCAGCAGGGATGTCACCTCCTTGGAGGTAATGGACACAGCTAAGCTCAGCATGGGGCAGGGATGGTGGGCATGACCCGTGGGGCCRCGCTGGCCCTCCTTGTGGCCCTGGTAGCCACCTCCTGGCAGCAGCACCCTCCAGTGCGTGGACTTCAAAAATCATACTTGGCTCTTCAGGACCAAGCTGTACTTTTCATTACCCTGATACCCAGAAACATTTTATGGGTCTACAGCCCATCTGAGGATATCAAATTCTCACTATCTAAAATTGTAACACATTTCATTACCTTCACTAACTTCATACAATGTTATACTACCATTAAAAAGCTCACCCTTATTAATTAAAAAATACTTGCTCCAAAAATTGACTAAACATCTTTTTTCTTTCTCTTGCAAACACTCATGACTATATAGTGCCTCATTGTTTTCCCTCCTTGAATAGATGTCTTTAAAAAGCGCAAATAAAGAGAATTAAATGCTGTGTCAAACTACTGGTACCGCATGTTTAAACACCTGCTTCCCTTCATCAGTCCTTCATAACATTGTTAAACGATAATTATACATACTGATGAGTAACGAATCAAAATACTGTAATCTATCTTGAAAGGGGTTTTGCTAATATTACACATAAGGCATTAATGGGATATTTAGACTGTTCTTGTGAGAGAAAACATACCTTTGTATACAGAGAAAGAAAAACACCAGGAGAACTTACTGCATTTTTCTCTCTACAGCTGGCATCATACAAAACACGGTTTACTACTCCTTTAGGATTTTATATACAAAAAGGGGGATTTGGGGGTATTTTTGTGTCTTAGTCTGAATCATATATTGCAGTTAGTTTCACAATTTTTGCTACAGTAACTGTGGTGTGATAAGCGCTGCCTCGCCCGTGTCCTTGCCTCCTGGCACTGCCCTCCCACGCTTGGTCCTGCACCGTGAGCTCCCCGAGGCAGTGGCCGTGGTCCAGCTCCAGCATCTCTCTGGAGCAGGATGGGGAGACCGGGGCGATGCGCTGCCCACAGGAGAGGGACGGTCCTGCTTTTCCACTCATCCGTTTTGCTCATGGCCATGACTGCTCTGTCCTAGGACACGGGGATTCAGGGCAAACAACATAGATGCTCCAGTAAAAGCTGAATTGCCCTTCCTCTTCTACTTACCATTTCATTATATAACAGTTTAAAAAAAAAAAAAAAAAAAGTTAAAAATCACCGCAGATTCATTTCTTCATACTTTGTCTGAGCTTTACAAGTTATATAGTTCTAGCAGAAAAAGGAGTCCCTTTCAAAATGGTAAATGAAAAATAGGCAAATGTTTACTGCTATTTGCCAGCGTCCTTTAATTTCAAGAATCTGGGGTTTGTTCTATAGTTCTTAATAAAAATAGCGCAAAACCAAACTCCAGAAATCTGTGATAAAAACGTGTGAACCGCTAGCAGGCCGGCACCTTGCAGGCTGGCTGCCTTTCAGATCACAGCCGACAATTACCTCCAGAGCACAAGCCGTGAATGGGAGTGCCTCAGAGGACCTGCCTGGTAGGTGAATTTAAGTCGCTTATACCTGGAGGGAAGATTACGCAGTTCTGCCGCTGCGCCTCTTGTTCCCTGCTGTCTATCCCCCTCACGCTATATAATATATAATAGCCTCACACAATCCTAAACTGCAATTTCATATCTTTTTATCTTTAGAGGTGTGATTTTGCCCTCGAAGAGAAGCTTTCCACGGAGAGTAAACAAGCCAACTGCGAGCTCGTCACTCCAGCGCCGCTCCGGCAACGTGCTGTTGTCTCATTCAGCAGCATGTCTTAATCAATACGTCTTAACCCAACATAGCTGCTTTGCTGTTCAGAAAGTAACCTCGGCTCCTGGTTTTATGTTGCATTCACGCAAATTTAAGATGCTGTACCTGGTGTGCCAATGCACTTATGCATAATTAATCACGTTGGCTTCAGCAATCACACAGCGCTGATGGGATTTTCAAAACTTCCACTTAATTTCAAAGGAAGCGGTGTTAAGCCAACACTAAGCATTTTCTTCAAATGCCACCCTATCTGAGCTTGACTAAAACTCTAGGAAGCAATTTAAAAAGCTGAGCCCATAGGAATTTAAGCAGGCAACACAACAGGCTTAATTAAGCTTGTCATTTCCACAGGTGTAAATCTAGAGTCACTCCTCAGAAGGCAGCAAAATTACACCAGGTCCCAGCTGAATCCTAGGTACTTTCACCTTGGAAAGCAAACTTCTAGACCACTGAACTATCTTAGGGTGTGGACAACCAGGTCGTACTTTATATCCTTTCCAGCTGTGTGCAAAACAAAATGGTACAAGCGGAAGTAAAGATTGGTCTTTGCATACAAAAACCATCCAAAACCCAAAGTTACGGAAACTTTTCTCACTTAACTGGGTAATCAAATCAAAAGGCTAATTACAGTATAAGCATTGATATGTTAAGTATTGATACTAAAGGATCAGCATTGCTCTTTTCCTATTATTTTTGATTCTGCAATACCTACAGCAGTTTGATTTCCATTTTTTAAAAAAATAACGTAATTGCTGGGATGTTTTATGTTAAAATGCTTCCCTATCTGCAACACTGATAAAAATCTTGTAAAATAATATCAAAATTTTGTCTATTGTATTATTAAATAAAAAGTTCTCACATAGCTTTTGTGAGTGAAAGGTAACTTGTAAAATTGCTCAAGAAGCAAAATAGCATAGAACTCCAACATATTTTCTTCCTCCAACATAATATAATCCAATTTAAAGTAATATCCTTTAGTTAAGTGACAAATTATTCAAAGCGGAGACTAGAGATTTTTTGGTTCATGTATATTGGCCCTCTCTTGAGGCTCCTCCATGACACTAATACTATCTCATAACAAGAGAGAGACATCACAGGAGAGCAACATGTCTTAGTTCTGTTCCTATTAAAATCAACGTGATTTATAACAGAAGTAGAAGATATGTCAAACTAATAATTACTGAAAAATATCCAATCCTCCCAGTATAACATTGCTATAAATCTTGACAAAATACCGTGTAACTTTCCACATGCAAATGACTTAGAGGAAAAAAAGAAAGTTTTGGTGTTGTTCACTTATTTACTTATGTATTCAGCTGAATTCCCATATTTCTCTTTCTATTTCACCAGCAGAAATTTCAGTGTTCCCATGGAGTTTGCAGAGAAGTGGAGGAATAATAGCAGTGAGACATAGCATGCAACAAATTCTCACCTCTGCTACCTGCAGTCATCAGGAAAACACAAGTGAAAAAAAAAGTGCTAACAGCCTCTCTGTCGTGTAGTTATGCAATACAGAGTGTAAATTACTTAATTAGAAATACAATGCTTTAGCCCCACATAAATGTATAACACTAAGAATGATGTAGCAAAAGATTGGTCTACACTACACAGCTCTGCCTGCCTAATAACAGTGGCTAGGACTCTCAGAAATAAATCACATTCTCTAACTAGCGCAAATGTACTAGTAAAATATTTCCTATACACAAACCTACAGCAGCCATACAGTGATTTGATAAAGCTGTCCTGAAGCTGTTCAAGTTGGTGTTGAAATTTGCTGGCCAGCCCCCTCCTTTCGCTGGCAGACCTCGTGTCTCCACTAGGTGGTATTACCAGTATATCTACGTTGCCATAGGCACACCAGCACCGCCTGCCTCCCCTCTTCCCTTTCCAGGGTCAGAATTTGCACCAAAACCTGCAGCTCTTGCCCATCAGGGACCAGCAGCCTCCCTGCAGCTCTGCAGTCAGTCAGAGTGACGTTCCTGGGCTGCTGTGTTTTGGAGAAATACACTGAGAGCCTGCAAGCTCCTGCATACCTTGGCCAGCGAGAAATTATTTTGTTCTAGGTGCTGTTAGACAGCCAGGACTTACATTATCAGGGTAGCCCTGCAGACCTCTGCACACATTCACTGCTGACTCTAGCAGCATTTTGCACACCTCAAGGCTGTAAGACTGTGGACTTTACTTTTGCATGCCCCAACAGCTGGAAGAGAAGAGGAAAACGATGTGTCTTGCTTTAAGAGACGTTTATAGTAGAGGAAAATGCAATGTGAAGAAGCTGCCACATACACCTGGGTTATTTGTACTGCAGAGGAAAGAAAGGTACAGTGACAGAAAGGCAGATAGGGACTCTTCCATATGTCGGCCAAGTAAAAGCATGAGCCCCCTGGAATGGTGATTTGGATTCATATAGGCAAATGTTGACTAGATAATTCCTTAGGCTAAAGTTTATCAGTCCATCTCCTTTCCTCTCCCTCCCAGACAGATTGTCATCTTTGTGACTACGATTTTTATGACCATACAGCTTGAGGGACAAGAAGAACCAAGACCTACCATGCACAACACTGCAAGGAAAACAAGCGTCAGATCCTGCCCCAAAACCCTCACAGCCTAAACAGACAGCAGAGGCAGGGAGAAAGGGCTGTGGCTAAGCTGAAGGAACACCAAAGCCAAGAGGGCAGGAACAACTGCTGCCTCAGCACCATCACAAGTAATGTTAACAGTGACGTTTGCAAAAGACAATGGAATAACATCTTATGTGATGTTTCATCAGCTGCTCCACCAGCTTTATTTCCTGACTGCCTCTGCCCTAAAAACCTCATGGCTGAGGAAATGCAGAAGGTGACTACAGTTTGGGGCTGTCATGACAAAAGAGGAAGAAAATGGTGTAACTGTAGCCCAAATCCTGCTTCTTCTTTCTACAGTGTTGGGACACTTCATCGGACCACTTTCTGTGGCCAATATGAGTCTTTTGGGTTACACACCATCTTAAAAAGGTTAGATGCTGTCATTGAGTGAGCTGCATCTTAAGGCTGAAAAAAAGAAAGGAGAAAGAGATTGGGTCCCACTTTCCAGTTCACAGAGACTGGAATAAATAAAGGCCAGCCAACAAATTGGCTTTTATTATTAGCACTGTTATTAATTATATCATTATGCATAGTCAGTGGATAATTATCAACCTTATCTTGGCACCATTACTAAATATTGCTTTTAAGTRTAACAACCTTAAACATCTCCAGCCACAGCAAAGTCGCAATACTCATCCTCAGGGTAAAATACTGCTCTCAAATTTAGAAACAAACTGGATTCATCTACATTAAAGCAAATACACCCACTTGATGAGTAAAAAAGTATTTTAAAGTAACAGTAAACTGGATGTACATCACTTGAAGTCACCTTAAATTTTCTTCATTTAGTAGGGTAAAAAGGACTTTAGCTGCAATGAAAACAAGGTCTAGCAGCTCTTCTGATACACAGTAATTCTCTATTCACACAGGAGAAGGTCTGTAGAAAGAGATGGGAAGCACTTCTGCACAGGTATAGCTGACACGGACACAGAGAGGAAACATGCAGAGATAACACAGGTTCCTCTGGTGGAGGTGGAGTTCAGACCAGCAGCAATGTAGCAAAAATCTGATTCTTCAGACCCTTGCAGAATTTCACACATTTCCCATCTTTCACTGTGGACCCCATGGGAAGGCCACGCTGGGGAACGCGTTCGGACACAGACGTTTTATTACTGTCTGTACAAGGCCAGATGCCCACTGACATCTTGTCACCACGACTGTCTCCCACACTGGCACAACAGCAGCGGCTGCAGCATAGGCTGGTACCCACTGCCATGCTCAGAGCAGGTCGCTGGCCCTCACACAGAGCAACCTGTGTTCAGCATAAACCTGGTCTCAATACAAACAGCAATGGAAAATACTAAAGGGTGTATTTCTCTATTTAAAACACTCTGGTGAATTCAAGCAAGTGCCACAGCTGACCAAATCGGATAGCATGGTGGAATTGAGCACTATTTTCTAAAACTAATGCTCAAAACGCTGTCAGTTCTCACACAATATTTCATAGGTGATGAGTATATACGTATCTAAGGTACAGCATGTTGTCTCCCACAGGCAGACCGAGGCAGGCTAAATCCTTTCCATGCCAGAATAGCACAGGGAAAAAAAAAGTAGACAGAGTGCGCAGCCTGAGTTTGAAGAGTGTAGTGGTCACCACTGAAGGCTTAGTCCCCTAACCATTCATTGTAAATAGGAAGGAAATTAGGACAATTAGAACAGTTAAAATGTAAATGACAGAAATAGCTGAAAACCTTTTTTTTTCCCAGTTCCTACTTGTTTAAACAAAGCCCTAACAAGCTACAATCAGAGAGGTCTGCAATGGATCCATGGCAACGAAAAGCCCCGGCCTATGGCTACCATCTTCCCCAGCACACTGACATTAATTTACCAGATACACATGTACACATTGCAGGAAAAATCACCAGGCTCAAGCTTCATTCACTGAAAAAGGGGATCATTAGCAAATGAAAGAAAAAATATAACAGGTCAGCAATTTCCTTGATGAACTCATCTATTTATTTTTATTTGAAAGAGAAAGATGAAATTATTCTTGTAATTTTTGTGCTTTGTACCTCTAGTGAAGAGAAAATTGCACCTATAAAGCTGATTTTGATTCTTACACAGCAGATGAATAATAAAATCAATGCTTCAACATCTATGTGTTCCTAAAATATTCTTCACAGAGTCATCTGAATAGCACATTAAATGCAAAAGGTGATAGTACTAGAAATAGTACTAAAGATTACACCAGGCGAGGTTTTATTTGTTGTTGTTTTGCGTTGCTTTATAATCCCTGTGTGTGGAAAAGAGGTTATTTAATCAGTCAGAAGATCAAGAGCTATCCAACAGCATGAGAATACTAGCTCCAAGCCTGATCAAAACAGAAATTCCTAAAAACTACATAAGAAATGAAGTAAACACAAAAAATAAGCAAAAACATCTCCCACAGTTATGATGGGAAATTTGGATATGCTGTATACTACTGATGTGGCAATAGCACTTATTTGAAAGAGTTAAAATTTGGTTAAGTTTGTGGGTGGAAAAGGGAGGTCTAGGACGGTGTTTCCCATTGGATGTTTGCTTGCTGTCAGCTTGCAGGTCTGGCTCATCTGGCAGAGATGAGCTGTGCTATTCCATGAGTTCCCCACGCTACGTACCAAGCTCTGTCCCTCAGTCCAGGACTTCTAGGTGCCCCGGTATCTCACCTTTACCTTTCCCCACCAACCCTTCCCCAGCTGTCAGCAATGAYACTGAGTTCCCAAGCATGTCTGATGTCTACAGTCTACAGGTTACACTTTTTGCTACTAGGGGTCTTTCTCCTCCTTGCAGCAGAATGCCAGAGTCAAAAATACAAGCCATCCCTACTCGTGTGCAGATGGTCATCAGTGAAGAGCACTGAAGAACCAAACAACCCTCTGTGAACAGAGGACTGGTGCCAGTAGAGCAGAGCACACAAAGCCACACTGAATGCAACACAGCAGTTGTGAGACTGTACATACAGCGCAGCAGTAAATGTCTCCAACCTGTGATACTCCACTCACATGAGCTGTGTAATAAAGGACAGCCTGCAATGTATTTAAAAAGTAGTTTAGTTTATTTTATTCTGCTTTTGCAGGCTGAGCACATTGCTTCTAGAGACTTCAAAAAGAGATTTCAAAGGTATAACAGGTCTAAGGAGACTCTCAGGTAGCACAACAGAAATATTAGCTCATATTTTAGTCTTCTCTTATGCAGGTTTGCAGTATGGCAGGGTGATCTGTCATAACCAGATTTCCTTAGTCGGCCTCTCAGCTCTGTGCATGTCACACTAGTAAACAGTTTCTGAAATCAGATACTCAACTGATCAATTACCAGAAATTAAATCATCTAGGGCTAGAAACCATTTAAAACCAGACTGCCTGAACTGCAATTTCCACTCCCCAAGTCCAATGGAAAGACAAAGCATGAGATTTCTCCATCATATATTGGCTGACATTCTTGACCCACTCAAAATAATCATAAACAAGTAAAATCAGATACCTGGAACTTAACTCACTATTATTCTCATAGTAGGTTAAAGCCCTATATCAGTATTAACTGATGACCTTTCCCTTTCCAGGCCAAACCCAGGAACCCATCATACGTGTGTTCTAAAGCCACCCACAAAAGACTTGCCTGGAGGTACCACAATGCTCTTCCGTATTGTGTCTAGCAGCCATTTCAGCTGTCTTTGCCTCATGAGCAACCCCAGCACATGCCTACATTTTGGCACTTTCATTAAAGTTCAGTCATGCAAAGTGCTGAGCAGACAGAGAGGGAGCTGATGAAATCTGGGATGTCAGTAGGAATGATTCAGAAAAATCCCACAGCACATATTCAACTTTCAACATATGAGATATACTCGTGGGAATCATTCTGACCGTAAGCACTGTATAGAGCTACTGCCAGAGATCAAACAACATACGTAACATACACCTTGCTGTTATATTGATATAGCCTAATCCTGACCATGGTTACTACCAAACTACCAACATTAACTGCGAGCAGATAATGTCCTCTGATGCAGCACTGCCACTTAAATACTTTCATTAAGGAATAAATACAATTTACTGTCTTTCATTGCATAAATTCTCTCATCTTATTTCACATTGTAATTTGTTTGACAGGAACATTATAAAGAGTCAATTACATTTTAACTGTATTGTGTTTCTGTTTTTTTTTTTTTAAATTATCTGCTATGTCTGACAAACAGCAGTCTGCACAGTCACTCTGGGGACTCTTTTTCACACCATTTATAATTAGGCCAAATGTGTTCTTTCCAGGTTTAGTTACCAATAAGGAGTAATTTCTTTATAACTGTAAAGAGCCATTGTGCTTGGGGTGTCCAGCAGGACCATGTTCATCATCATTATTGTTCAATATGTTTGTGAAGTCCCTTAAAGGTCTAATAAGGTAAAACAGGAAGGCTGTTGATGGATATCAATGCAAACAATACAAGATATTTTGTTTCCTGAGCCCTCAGAAGAGCTATAGCTCCATCTCAAATGCTTCTAGGATCTCCAGGCCTTCAAGTTACCATGGCAGAAGCAATAGCAAACAAAGATGAGCCAACACTTTATGAAACAAAATATGAAATGTAGCCTAGTAATTATGGACATATAACTTCAAATAGCCAAATCTTTTTGGCAGGCAGAGCCTTATAAAGCAAGACAAGAGATATTATTCAATGTAACTTATCTCTATCTGCAAAAAGACACTACACGTGCATGCACATACACACTTTTTGTGTATTTGGATAATCTAGCATGATCAGGATTACTGAACCCTTGTAAGTCAAAATACAGCATTTTAAAACATTTCACCATAGCCAATATCTAAGTATTGCTTCACCCATCAAAATGCAGCCACTTCTGGGGCAGGAGATACCAACCATGCTAATGAATTAACATAATTTTAGCTTCTAGAGACCAGAAGCTAAAATGCGCTACCTCTGGTAGAAACAAAATAACATTGTTAGCTAGAAAGCAATCTGGTCAGGGCAGAGTCTCATGTTTGCTATGGGATAAGTTCAGTGAAATTTGATCTACAGAAAATGTCAGGACCCAGTTTTACCTCTGATTCAAAGAAGGTATTTCCCAAAGCATATTTCCTGAAGGCCTCAGGTCCTGAAATCTCATTATGACTGTAGAAAGGCACCTAGGAATGATCTTTGTCACCTTGACTAGCCTAAAATGGTTTTAAGGACATAAGTAGTCCTCTAAGTAGATTAATCACAAACTGAGGATAAACTAGCAGTTACAGGTTGTCTGTCTTTGTCCAATATATTTAGCATTCCACCTAAAGAGAAAGCACCTGCAATATGGGAATGGTTGTGGGCTTTTGCAAAGGTTTGACCTCATCATGTTTCAGTTGGCCTAACACACAGGTATGATTTCTTTGTAGATTAAAGAAGTATTGTAATCAACAAGGAAAAAAAAAAACATACTTGAAAGTAACAAGTAGCTCAGATACTCATTACTAGCCATTAACCTGATTTTCTAATGAATACGACATTAGGCATTCATTAACAATCATTTGTGTTTATGTGGAACAGTGGCTGTATAATGAAGGTTGATAAATGAATAGAAATGAAACGAGGGAATTTTGGACACTTGTAAAGCAATTAACTTGTTTGGCATTAATTACATACTGAAAAGCTAAATCAAGTACATTTGGAAAGCCACTAGGACAGAGACACAGACCAAGGGTAGATATAAAGACTAGATATAAAAGAAAAGCTTTATTTCTTTTAAATAAAGAAATACAGCCAGAAGTATGGTATTAATGACAAACAAAGTCCATTTCTAGCAAAAAGAAATCGGATTGCAGCCTGCATGTTAATAAAGAAAAAAGTTAATGAAAAGTGAAACAATGAAGCCAATAAAATAACCCCTCACAGTTGACAATGAAGTGCAAACAGGTGGTGTACTAGAAGGTTAATGTTTTTGTTTCTTAAAGAAAGAGCCATACAAGTGCCCACACACTTGAATGTACGCTAATAAACGAAACCACCTAGCAAATTAGATGCTAGAAATGAGGGAATATGGAAGCTCATTTTACAGTTACCAGGACGCATTCCCTCTAATGAGTTGGTAACCTGATCTTTCCAGGCAGTTTTGACTGCATCATTTCTGCTCAGTGTGGCCCCAGCCCTGAAAACAGATGCTTTCCATACCCTTTGCCTGCACAGAGACRCATTAACTCCGAGGAAGGCGACACAGCCTCAGCAAACATCGTCCACATGTCTCTTTTGCAAGATTAAGACATACAGTATCAAAGATCAGGGGCAAGAGGAGGAAAGAGAAGACTGAAGAGCAAATAATGGGAAAATTTTTGCTTAGCTGGAATTTGCTAAGGCGGGTCTCTCTTTAGCAAAGGAGAAGGGGTCTCCCGTGGCACATTGTATTCCTTTCCCCAATCTCTTCCCACACCCCATTCCACTGCTCTCAATGAAGCAGTGCCACTTCACCTCCCACAGCAACACCCAGGACAACCCACAAGTGCAGGAGCTGCTCCCCTGCTCATGTCTGCCCCGAGAGCTCACAGGGAGCTCCTGTCCCAGTGAGAAAGGACTACCAGCAGAGCAGGACCTCGGCTGCCAGAGARGCCATACGGTTTGACCTGGGAAACAAAGTGAGATATTGCAAACTGAGAGCCCCTTGTGCTATGGCAGCAGGTAGCAGCTGATGAGAGCTGCCCCTCTGTCAGGACATCAATCCTCCTGTCAGAGAGCTGGACCTTCTTCCCTGCCCAAACCAGTGACCTAGGTGCTGCCAACTCCCAGCCCGTGCCACCGAGAGAAGGAAAGGGCTTCCCTCTGCCTGTTGCTAGTGCAGTAAAGCTAAAATTTTAAGTTTGTCTCCATCAGACTCATACAGATGCTCACACATCCTGAAATAGACCAAGGGACCTGTCAGTAATGTCTCCTGTTTCAAAGAGATTCAGCAATCACCAAGTACAGAACCCAGCTCCATTTCCAAGAGTCATTAACAGCCTTTCTCTCTAGCCAAATGTTCTGCCACTGATTCCACTTACAAAATGCCAATATGATCAAACTGAAAAAAGCATACAGAAGATGACTTATATCCAGATATTTCTGCAATTAAAAGCGCTTTACACACTTCACCTGGCAGGTGCTGTCTAAATTCAGCATTCTGGATTTATATCCTATACCATAAAAACTGCTTATTCTCTCCTGTGTTGCAAGCACATTTCCACAACAGAAGAACTAAATAAATCTCATCTTGCTCCAATTAATCTTGCTTGGGCTCACAGTCAAGCTTTGGTGGATACATGTTCCATACTGCATGGTTCATATCAAAGACACGGACTAGCACAGATACATCACTAACTCTATAGGGAGAATATAATTTTATTTACCTTGGACCAAACTACACATCACCCTCAATAAGTAGGAGTAGCCTCATTTAAAATATGTTTTAAACTTGCTCGGTGTGCTTTTTCTCCACTGCTGTGGTGCTTCGGCACCACTATAGGAAACCACAAATCCTTAACTAACATATGCTAACTTTTCTCCTCGGAACAAAAGCAGCATCTCTGTTGTCCCCTCAGCAGAAAACACCAATCAAAGACGACTCTTTTCAGGAACAAATGTTAGCCAGGATCTTCAGTTGTGTTTAATTAAGTTCTTCCGAAAGAAACTGCATGCTGTGGCACTGAAAAGGTTATCAGAGGTCAGCTGCCTGCCATGACTTTGTGACCCCCAAAAGCCAAAATAAAAGATAGTGGTATCCCTGCTGGTAAGATTGGCTTCCGCATTTGTTTCCCTCCCTTTCTGCTTTAATTTAATAGCAATCAGCACAATATGGCTGCTTTTCTTCGAACAATAGGATGGGCAGAAGTTAGATTTACAGCACTGCAAGGGGGAAAGCAGGAGAGAGGGGAAGCACACTATGGCTCTTGATCTACAATAGGAACATCACTTTGATACCCATAAATAACTTGCAAACCTACTTAAGATTCATTGCTGTCAAGAGCTGACAGATGTGCGCTTTTTTAAAATTTAGTATTACCTTATGGAGCCTCTCAGACACACCACTGTTAAGTCAAACAACTGCCTTTAAAAATGGAAGATAATTCAGGGTACAGATCCTTGTTGAATATATAATGTATTCTCAATACTTCTCTGAACCATTACAGAAGAGCTATCATCATAGATGTACAAATCCACATTTAAACCACCGACACCGCAAGCAAAACTAGTGAGGAGGTTGAGACTGTCAGGATCCTCCTYTGGGTTACTTTGGTCACAGCAAACGTGCGCTACAGTCCCTGCGATTATCAAAGTGCACAGAATAGACAGGATTTGACCTGAAGTGTCCAAGGGAAAAGTCTGTGTAATTCCAAAGATTTCAGAACATGTATTATTACACCGCCACCCTCATAATATGTTTAAAGCACTTCCATCAATATTATTGAGATTGCCTCCAAATTTAGTTATCCTTTTAGTGACGATAAGGTAAAATGGAGTTGTTCAACCTTCAGATTTTGTTTAATCATTTTACAGTGCAAGAACTTTAGACAGTAGGAGCCAACATTTGTGTTATTGTCTGAGAAGACGCAAGTTGAGTGGTGGTTCGGGTTTTTTTAAACTATTTCCAATGTCTTCAGCTGTGGTCCCTCACGACTTTGAGTATTTCTCTGTCTCATTCCTGCCTTCTGTTGAACATTTTCATCATAGAAAACTTGTCAGCAGCTTCTTTCAGATCCAGCGTGGGATGGCATCCATGGCCTTGCTGATAGACCCCCCATCACACAGAATCCTGACCCTATCCGAGTCCATGGCAAAACTCGCATTGACTTCAGTGGAGTCAGGACTGCTCCCAGCTCTTTGCTCAAAATCAAGCTCATTCTCTCTCCTTCTCCAACCCCACCCGTCTGCCTTCTAAAGTGTGAAAGACGCAACTCTGCTCCCAAAGCCAGGGCAGAGGTGGAGAGGCTTGGAGCAGGGGCAGTCTCAGCCCAGAGAGGGAGCCTGAGACCACAGTCACCACAAACACCATCCTAGCTGCTAAATCCTGTTTGTTCTTAGCAGTTGAGCCATTCGCTAAAACAAAGAGAGATGATTCTACCCCCTTTTAGGTCACATTCATTTTGGTTTGAGGAGAGGTCAGGCGACAGGAGGATAATTTGCTGTGATATTGCAAAAACTTCCACTGAAATCAGTACGATTCTAGGTACATTAGAAATACAATGTATTCGTACTGTGAATATTACCTTCATTTCTAACCTCATTAAATACAAAAAATACTTTTTGTATTTTCTAAATGTCTATAGTATTGAACCTCAGGTCATTATCATGCTAAACAGCACAGAGCAGAAAGTTAGATATGTTATGGCAGGGCCCTGGKTTTTTTTTCTCAGTAATCCCTTTAGTGGCAAAGTATTGACGCTTTTGTTTGCCAGGTGAATCACTCTCTAGAAAATGCAGTTGGTCTTCCAAGAAGGCATATCTCGGTACTATACTGGTGTGCAAAATTATTATCAATAACTGTATCAATTCCAACAGCAAGCCTAGCTTTGCAGTTCAGAAGCAAACATTTTAAAGTGAATCACAATTAGAAAACCAGTTCCAAGATTAAAGTTATCAGAGATAAAAAGACACAAACTACTGATAGTTTTCTGTAGCAGCAATCAATCCTGTTCTTCCCTCTGCTTGAATTTTCTCCTCTGTTGAAACACTGTAGTTATGAGGCTTTAATCAATACGCAAAGCAATTACTTTCTAAAGTAAAAAAATCTTAGGTCAACTAAAGATAATGGAAATCATACAGGCAGTTATTCATGTCTAAATGCCAAGCTTCTGGTTTCACTTCCAGACAAATCCAAATGACAAGGAATRCAATATTTGTTTTCCCTAGTAACGCACTGGGATACCACAGCATATACTGTAACTGAGTACAGTCTCCTGTGTTTGTCCTCAGCTTGTTCCACATAATTCAGTAAAATACACAGATGAGTGCCACATCTGGATTTGTTACCTAGGCAGCAAATAAACTTCATCTGAAACCTCATAGCAAAACATGCAGTTTGAAATTTTAACTGGTGTGGCGAGTGCCTCATTTATCAAACCCACAAGGAGAAAAACAAAATACAAGTGATCAACAGCATCTCAGTTTAAATGAAGTTGCATTGGGGATTTTCAACTTTAATTACTTTAATTTTCCAGCTCTTACTTTTATAAAACAATTGAATATTGAAGGGAGCACTGGTATCTATAACACACCAATGTGACAACAGACTCCTGGCCCTATTCAGAGAACAAGCTAAAACCATCCTCATGACAGCAATTATATTACATTAACAGCACAAAATGCAAATGGGAGTACTTGTGGTTCTACCTACTGTATCAGGTGTTTTTAATAAAAAACACATTTTGGAAAAAAATAAGCGAACAAGCACAGTTCATCTAAGTCAGAAAAAAATACTTAAGAGAAAGACTGATCAGTCCTCCACAACTCTGTACAGTTCAGTGTAGAGGTTAGGAAAACGCTTTTCATGTTTTCATGACACTGGATTCAAGGCTATTTTAAAGAGGTTTACAAACATCTTGGTCTTCAGAAGACTTTGAGCCAGTGAGTGAGTAAGATCTTCAAGCTCACACTCACCTTGTTTGAAGTAAAGTCCTTTAACATGAATTGCTTCAAAATATTTTTCCAAAATGAGTGACCGAGCTGCCATATTGAGCCTCTGGTCAGCTTAAGATTTTTCTTGTCTGTCTGAAAATAATGCATCTTTCATCTTCCCTGTGACAAGAAGTCATTTATACCTCGCGTAGCAGATTACTTGGTCTGATTTCTTTGAGAAAGCAAAACAGGTGTCTTTGCTGGCACTCCAAAGGATTTCATAAGCGTATCTTAACCTTCTGTGCTGCAGCTCAAGACATAATGTTCAAAATCTTCAGGAAGAGGCATGGTACAGTGGGAAAAATAAATAAATGCTTACCTGAATATTATCCACACAGTGCCAATGGCAGTCAAGTGGTTTTTCTCAGGTATTTTCAGCAAGAGTATGAGCTCGTCTTGTAAATGATAAACTAAAGGAGGAATGTACACTCTTGAGGCCTGACGAAAGCCAATAAATGTGATTACAGGCATAAAGGCTGGTTGTTTAAAGGATAAATAACAGTAAGAAGAAACTAACAGTTTGTAGAAGAACAGATCAAAATTGTCCAGTATATGAAAGTTCAAGATACCATTACTGTTTGTGGTTAATAAAGAAAGAGGAACACTTGGAAAATAGACTGTACTGGCATTAGTCAGAAGTGCCGGCAGTAAATCATAATTTCTTACCACTCTCAGGCCTTTATACTGTCTTTCCAAGAACAGTAAAGCAACCAGATCTCATTGCTGAGATTATCTAGGATGAACTCAGTCATCCCTGGAGCAGAATTCAAGAGGGTATGGCGGGAAAAGGGAGGGTTATGTCTTATTAATAAAGCAGCTTACATCATCTCAGGTTTTGCCAAGCGGCAAATTCGACTGTGTAAGGAAAAGGTGCCATTACGGACACATCAGCTTTGGTTTTGAACCTGCAAAGGATATGTGCACCCCCACCTGTAACAAGAGCGGTCCCACTGTCCAACCGAGCCCAGGTTAAGCCCACGCATAAAACCTGGCTATATGTGGGATCCTGTCCATTGCAGCCAGGTTTACTGTGGAAAAGAATATTGATGAGGGCACCAGCTGTATTGATATATTGGTATATCCTCAGAGGCTGGGAGGAGACACAGTAGGAGTAATCTTCCTTTCTTTCACATCTCAGCCACACCTTTCCTGTCCCGTTTTTACCCTAGCGTCTTCCCTGCAGACTCAAAGCCAAATCCAGAGCCCTCTGTAAGGGCATGGGTGAGACAGACCAGTACCACAGAGGCCCCAAAATGCCAGTTCCCCACGTGGAAGGAGGCGGCAGAAGAACCGGTGTCTCCCTTTGAAGAGCTGGCAGGTTTGCGATGCTGCCCTCTGCCAGGTAAACTGGGTGTGAGGGAGAGACCAGGAACTCAAACATCCAAATTCCTCGACTCCATAAGTCACCAAAACTATGCAAGTCCAGAAGCAACGTCACACCTATCGGCTACACTGCCTGTCACCTGCGACAACTGCATTCACAAGCTAGCACCCACCACATTATTTTTCCACTAAGTTTTACCCAAACGACAAGCGACAAGCTCTTTTTTCAGACTCTGTGGCTTTAGTATGTTTGACCCTGAAAACCCTGCCTCAGCAGAACTCCTCCCCATTCGCCAAGAGCAGGGTTAGAAAAAACTGACTACATTACCTACAATGGCATTTAAAATTCAAGTGCACTGGAGCTATATATTTCAGAATAA
The DNA here is from genome assembly GCA_035582835.1 of Phoebastria nigripes. Classification (NCBI taxonomy): domain Eukaryota; kingdom Metazoa; phylum Chordata; class Aves; order Procellariiformes; family Diomedeidae; genus Phoebastria; species Phoebastria nigripes. The sequence continues at coordinate 174,501 of JAYKAV010002219.1, read as the reverse complement.
AACCTCTGAAAAAGTACCTAAATAGTATAAAAATAAGTCAAAAGTGTCTCAGTATGTCATAAAAAGAAGATAAGATCCCACAAGGTATTTATTTCTTACAATTACAATATAGTGATACTTGATGTTCAGTACCTAATAAACAAATATGCAACTTTTTGAATGTCAAACCTTAGAACATATATTTTGAAGTCCTGGGATGCCAGACCATTTTTACCCGCAGAAGAAGAAACAATAATGACTGATTTAAATCAGCACATCTCTACTGACCTCAGCAGGGCCGTGCTTCTGTGAGAATCTGGTAGAAAATTTTGGTTTGGATATTAACACTAGTGAATCTTGGGGAGAGAGCAGCCCTTGGGCTGTTTCAACAATGCCCCATACAATTTGCTAGCTGTGGTCTACACTATGAGCTTCAAATCCCTCCTCCATCAGAGRAGCTTGAACTGCACTGCCCCAGTTCCCTGCTTGAGAGAGAAAGAGTCTCTTCTCCCTGAGGGAAGAAAGGTGAATTTTGTACGCTTTTTACTTACTGTATTTCAAGATGTAATCATGTTTAATTATGATACTAAATAATGTGAAGTTAAAGTATTGTCTAGTAAAACAAATCTTATAAATACCATACATCTACCTTCTTTTCCAACATGTTCAAATTACAATCTTCATTCAAACTAGGGGTTTCTTTTGTCATCTTTTGTCAATGGTTTTTAATCAGAAATAACTGAAATTGTGGAATTGCTATTCCTACATTAAATAAAAATTCACCAAGTTTGTTCGGGATGACTTACACAGAACAAAACAAAATAAAAGCACCAACTGAGCAAGGTAGTATGAAAACTACAAGCAGATACTTACAACAACTTGACTACACTTGCAATTGTTTATCATAGGCCATTGCAGGTGGGGTTTTCTGAAATGCTCTGCGTTGGCCCAATTACCAGTAGGCTAGCACAGGGTGCTCTGTAAGACATGATCAGAGGTTATTAATGATTATGGAAAGCATTGCCATCACTGGCTGATCCCTTCTCCTGATCATAAGAGAAGCAAGAATTGAACGGATGAGTGCAGCAAGATCAAGCCTTCAACTTCACTTATTAGTTCATAAAACGAGTTCTTGTCTTTCTATGTGGAAGTAAAATGGTTGTTTCTTAGGAAAATTGTAAATTATAGCTGGAAAGACTGGTTGGGATCAGTCCAATCCTTCCCATGGATGGTTAATGAGAAGACAGATGCTCCTCTTCTCATTCCTTCTTACCACTCCCTCCATCCCTTTTGCCATGATGGTTTGGGATCAGTTTAACACCAGTTTTGCTATTGAGGATTCTGATCTCACCCTAGCCATAAACAGCAGCAGCAATCTTGAATTTTCTTTTACTGAAATATTTTTATCTGTTTTCCTCTTCATTGTTGATCTGCCTTTTGAACCACCAGGTCCTCCCTGATAACCTGTAGCTGCCTTCTGTGGCTTTCCTCAGAGTTACTGCAGGGGTGGGACACCGGGAGCATGACAAGAGGACTCTAACCCAAAAAGATAGGCGAGAACTGCACGCCCTGTGTAGAGGCCCTGAAACGATGGTTGTGCCTTGCTCTCCCAGGCAGGACTGCAGTCTGTCTACGAGAACAAGGAGCCTCACTGCAGAAACACGTGTTTCACTGAAACCTAGAGCCACAAGGCTTAGCAAGTCCCAGGTGATACCTGTGCTAAAAACCAAGAGAGCCTAAAGCTAAAATAGGTTTTAAGCCTGAAGCTAAAGTATACCTCATGGTGAGAGCAATAGCCGAGTATAAATCACATTCAAATTCTGTCTCTGAAGCCAACTGAGCAGGATTCAATCTTGTATTACACAGATTACAACATGGCTATCCTAATTAGTGGCACCCACTCTTCCGGGGTTGTTCTCAATTTTTTTTTTTAGGAACTTCTGAATTTCATCCTGATAAGTGATAAAAAACTGACATTTTTGATAGCATCAGTTGTTCATTCCCCCTTTTTGTTTTTCTTTTCCAAACAGTTTTATACAGCAGCCATTCCTGGGCAGTATTTGTGCAGCTTTTATTCACTGCCTGAAAGTGGAGAGGATGCTTTGGGCTTCTGGTTTTGCTCATAATTTCACATTGGCAAAGTTTGTTCAAACCCCTTTAAAACCTCTAAACCTATCTGCAAGCCAAGAAGGTACAGCTTCAGAAGGCAAAAGAAATAAATCTCTTTGAAATGCTAATGGAGTGGAACATTTTCTGCTATTTCAAGACATAATCTAGCCTTTTGGAAAATTTGTAAAGGGTTTGCTCTAATGAAGATATTTTAATTTATGACATGCAATTATAGTTCAGTGAAAACAATATTGCGCTGTCACAGTCTTGTTCCTTGTGCTGTGAAAATAGAAACGCCATTATAAGAGAGAAACTGCCGCTTTTAGGAACACACAATGTTTCACTAGCTTTGCTGAAGACGAACAAAGCACTGAGCTCTGTGTAGATATCTGAAAGGTACAGTTTTCTTTTTACAGTGACACTTCAGTTACTTTTCTTTAAGCGGTTTTAAAGGGGAAAAAAAAGTGTCTAGCATGAGTCTGTCAGGAGCCTTGAGGAACTGGAATAAAAATACATACAGACAGTACAACGCTTGGTATTGTACCAGCCGCCACACGCGTGATTAAAAGCCTACCTAGGGCACCAGGCTAGGTCCGGTAACAGAGAAAAGACGCTATGCCCAAATATTGCTCGTCGAACTAAATTATGGATCTGGGAACATGAAAAAAGGAAAAAAAAAAAGCCTTCAAAAGAAAAATAAAACAATGCTCCTAAAATAGGCCTGATTATGTGGGTCACTAAGTACTGTGTATTTCCCCTGTAGCATTTCATAGTCGTTACTGTTGCCAGGGGAAGCTTGATCCTCTCATTATGTATGTTTGTCTTTCACATCAGAGCTCCTCTCTTTCTTTCCATGCCCCGGCACTGTAACAGAAATAAAAATAAGGAATGAACCCCCATTATTACCCAAATACCTACAAAGCAGAGGGAGTGACCCCGGCGGGTCGGCGGGTCAGCCCCCTCATCATTGATGCACTTGCTCCAGCGGACCCATGCCTTTTGTCGCGGGGTCAAAGCCAAGACCTCTGCTGAGTGTCCTCAGTGAAGAATTAACAAGTGTGACAATTTGCGGTCCCTCCCCCCCCAGCCCCCGGTCCTGCCTGTGTGAATGCTGTAAATAGAGACATCTGGATGGAGGCCTTTCACTGCAGTAATTGAAAATGAACATGGATCAAGTTCTGGCCTGTTGTATTCATAAATCTTCAGGCTTAATTACATTAAAGGGAAATCTAGGGCCCGGCTCTATGGAAACGGCAGATCCTATCGGGCTCTCAGATCATGAATCTTTAAGATAAGTGGTTTTCCTCTCTTCGGGACAGTCGGATGAGAAATTTCGATCGGGTCTTTCCAGCATCAGAAACCCAGCAAAGGTCTATAATTGTTCTTTGTGTTTTCCTTTCCCTTCGTACGTGACGTGTTTCCACCAGCGGGGAGCTGGAGGACTTGGACGTGTGAGGCATCAGGCTGCCGTCGCACCGCGCATTTAGGCGATTGATCCCAGAGGGCCACGCACACTCTCCGTGTGGAAGTTTAGGACAGGGAGAATGCGTAGCTAGCTCAGTGTCACGGTTTTCGCAGGCAGAGAGTTCTTGGTCCTCCTTCCCAGAGAGAGCTGGGGCACGATAAGCAAATGGGGTCTGCAGTTCTGCTTGCTCATTTCAAAAAGAAAATGGATTTTGAGTTCAGTGGAGACTCTCTTCACGTCTGTCTTTTAAAAACTCAGCTTTTCTTGAAGGAACAAACTGATATTCTGAAAAATCAATAAACAAACAAACCGGTGGCAGAAGGGCAAAAATTTTGGATTTTGAATGTAACTGTCTAGTTGTTAAGAGCTGGTTGTTTTGCAAAAGCATCGACACTTTTGGCAGCCTTTTGTCTCTGTAACGAGCTCTCATCATAGTTACAGGCTCCACAGCGAGCTTGTACATGACACAGGTTTTCAATGCAGCAGAAGCTTTGATAAAAAGAACACCCCAAATGGAATAAAGATACACAAGAGCCAAGATATTTTTATGTGAGGTAAGGGTTTTCCTAGACCCTACCCAGAAAAAGTGCTGGTGTAGACAGACCCCTTTAATTAAATTCTGCAGGAACTAATTTGATAGCATATAAGTTGACTGCTGTGTCCATAGCCACCAGACAATGCCAGTGAGCCACAATATGGCCAAGTAAAACTGAACCCTCCTGTTCATTGCAAGACCATTGGAAGAATATGGTACAGCAAATAACAAAATCTTGTATCTTGGCCTTTATATACATTTTGAACAGTGCCATGTGGTGGGTTTTTATCATTTTATTTGTGAGCATTTTAAAGCTAAAAAAATACTAAAATCCACCAGAAAAAAATACTTTAACCAGCTCAAAAACAGCACAAAAGCTCAAGACTTTTTGTAAAAAAAGAAAGGAAAAAAAAAACCAACAAATTACTTCCCAAATGCAATTTTGCTTCCGTGAATGAACTTTGATATCATGGCTACAAGTTTTCAATTAATAATAGCAGGGTGAGTTCCATGCAGAACCCATGGTCCTCAGTTCCCACGGCTACAAGTTCTCCCCCAACGACACAGGTTCCTCCACTCCGTTTCTCGCAGAGCAGGGAAGCTCTGCAGCACTAAGTGGCAGTAGCTAGCAAGCCGGTCCTCCAAAACAAGAGCCTGTCCTGCCCCTCAGATTAGGGGCATATTGCAAGAAATAAAAGCTCCTAAAAAATATCTCCTGAACTGGAAATGAGAGTAACCCACCCCTTTAACAAATCTTGATTTTGTTCCAGGACTTGTTCAAACTGCTGTGGCAGAAAACTATCAATAATGTTTGCTCTGCAGGAGAAGAGCAGGGTTACTTTTAGCCTTCAAAGAACCAGTGCTCCAGTAACAAGTGGCTTTGCTGTCAGCATTTACCATCGTATTGACAGAAAGGGCTGGGTAATGACTCGAGGATTATTTATGCAAAACCCGGAGCCAGTGGCACTGTAAGTTATGGAAAGAGGACAAGCTCACAAAGCAGCAGCCGTGTGTCTGAACGAGAAGGGACACGCTTTCTGTCAGTGGGGCTCAGGGGCTGCGATGGAGATCCAAAACTACAAGCTTGCACCTGAGCTTATACATACATTTCCCAACAAGGCAGAAGGGTGACAACAGTGCCAAATAATTCATGTTACAGTGAGGCCAGTCCTCCTCTCTGCAAGGCTTTTTTATCTGACAGGTTTACTCACGTACTTTTTGTTATTCTCCAGCCATTCTGCTCCGGGATTCTAGATTTCATCTTTATCTTAATTGCAGGTTTAATTGTTGAACCATTTAGGTGCAGTCCATTTTACAGAGGTCTTTCTGTCATACATTTGAAGGGAACTCCAGATCCTGGGCCCCCTTTCTGCTGCTTTTACTACCACCAGAGAGGGACTATTCTGGCAGTAAAATTAGCAAAGGTGACAGAACCCGGTCCTGGGGGGTTTAACCACCCACATTGTTAATAGCATTTGGGAGATGCCAAAGCTGTTTTCAAATGTGGTATGTCTTTCCCAATTCTGAAACTTTCAAACCGTGCTGGTGATCGGGCCTAATTCCTATTACACGGGCTTATTCCTATTCCTATTCCCCTCCTTCCTTTCTCCCACCAGTACCGAGACTCGTACCCCCTCCTGTATCCCCTTTCTCAGAGAGGGTCAGAATTCAGCCCCTGCACCGCACCGCAACTCCTCTGATACAGGCTCAGGCAAGCCTGGACAGTGGTACCAAAATACACTGTGGGATGCCCTGCTCCTGCAAATGCTTTGAAAGGAAAGTAAAACAGCAATTTTACATTCCTCTTCTTCCTGGCAAGAAGTATGCAAAAATAGCAAATTAGYAAAAAATAAATTAATTAATTAACTATCCATAAATAACATTATGGATTTAGTCCTGCTCATAACCCATCAGTATCTGTCTGGAGTCTTCCAGAGCGAGTCAGCCTCTATCAGGGTATTTTATTGGCCTTAAACTGTTAAACGTATAATAGAAAGCAGCCATTGCGCATGTGTACTGCAGCATGTTGTACTCTTCCTTGCTGCCTGCATTGATGCTGGCTGTGAGTTCATTAAAGAAGGTAAACTGATGTCTGGTTATTTTTTTTTTATTGTACTATGTGGTAATATACTTATATGAACCAGGAGACATCCTTTCTGCAGAAATTTATTTAAATTCTGTGGGGACCGGGTTCCTAACTCCCAGGGATATCTTTGACAGTACCCATTTGTGTTATCTGTAAACACAAAAACAATGCCTCAAAATTGTAAAATCAAGCAGATTCTCCAGAAATAACCAATAGCAATACTTTATAAGCCCATTAAAAACAGTTAACTTTACAACAGGCAACCTGTAAAGAAAACCCAATCATAACAGTAAAATTTGATACAACTTTTGTTTGCTTCCATTCTTTACCAATCCTAAATGTACAGCTGTTGATGAATCCCATCATGAATAATTCAGGTGAAGATCCATCATGAATATGATAGATACTAATGAAAAGCATCTGTTCAGTCATCCAACCAGCCAAAAGTCACCTCGGGAAGTGAGGATATGTTCTCTCTAATGAGCCCAATTTCCCTACACTCTCAGACCTCCCGTATATTTGCTCGCATCCCAGTTGCTACACATATCTGGTCTCTCCCTATACACAAGCACGTATAATGTGGGTCCTTCTACCCACATAGGCAACTACTTTGAAAGGGGCAATTGTTAAGGCTCTAAGGTCACAACGGTAACTCCTTTGCTCAAGCTTAAGCCAATGCTTTGACCAGCCAAATGCACCAGAGCAGTTTCTGCACATCTATTTCATGCAGGAACTGTATCATTTGAGACACTAAAATATTCGGGATGAAAACGCCACCCCTTGTGCGATGGGCCAGCACCAGGCCCTACTAGCCAAAGTCTTCTTAGGGAACATGAAACTACACCCTAATTTCATGGGGAGCCTCTGTAAAGACCTCTATGAATACTGATGCATAAAGCCATATAGCATAAAATATAGTTTATGGGGCATTTTCCTTTCCCAGGGTAAGACGTCTACCTGAGCTAGTTACTTCAGCAATACCTGAAGCCATTCATGTCCTGCATTGACCCAGGAGTCGCTGCCATTCCTGGGATGCCTGAGCCTGCCCCATGGGAGGGAAAAAAGTATTGCAATAGCTGCTGAGAGGAAAATAAAAAAGCCTCGAACACCATGTAACTTACACAGACTTTCCAGTATTTTGCCAGCTGTATGAGTTAGGAAGTGATTACAGGCATCTTCATCTTTGACACTGTTTCTTATTTGTGTTTCTTCTCCTCCTGACTCTACAGACTTCACTGTCTGGCATACCAGGCATAAAGGTAAAGATTCCTTATGATGCAGTTGTGTTGTGCCATTACCATCAAACAAGTTGAATATATCTGTTACAAGCCCAGAAACCTTGGAAGACAAACTTTAGGGTAGCAACACATTTAATTTCCCCATGACTGCACTGCCTGAATTTTTATATACATGTAAATGGAGTGTGTGTGTGTGTATATATATATACACATATAGTCCAAGTAAACTTGACGTTTCAGTAAAACTTACTATGGCCAAAAACCGGAGCCCTCTTCCATCGCATGGCRGCATCGCAGTGTCTCTGCATATGCTGAAAAGATCCAGTGACAGCTGGCGAGGTCATTGTAAATGAGGGAAAAAGAGAGTCTTGTCTCCATTACCAAACAGCAGCAACTAATCACTGTCACATCATGATGTGGTTCTGGACTGTCCACAGGTTTATTGTGGCCATTAACCTATTCAAATATTCTACTTGAGGAGAAAAAAAGTCTGGGGCCCAGTCTGGATCCTTAGGTCTTCTGCAGTCATTTTAACTGCTACGAAGTCATCATAAAACATCACCAAATCAGATCACATCTATACAAAACAAATACAGTGAGGCAAATTAGAGCTTGAATATATAGCATATTACTGTCTACAGCCCTTATGCATGGTCTTTTACCCTGCAAGCAATGCAAAGTAGCTTTTGCAGCTTGCACTGAAAGTCGACCCCTCCGGTATTTACTGCGCGGTCAGGGGAACTCACCAGGGAGTGACTGAGGCTTTGCAAGCTCACACACCACTTCACCCCACACCAACCTGTTTATGCCACCGTGCTTTCAGGCTGATAGTACTTTATGACCACCTTGCTATAGTGCAAATAATTACACTGGAGGAGAGAAAGGGTAAAACAGACGGCAGGAAGGAGGGACAGAGATTGCCTTTTTCCTCCTATTTTGGAGCTAATGCTCTTTGTCATGTATTTACATTATCTTAACAATAGGGGGTTGATTCCCACACTGATTTTCTTATGGGCTGTCAACGTTGTTGAGAATTATACATAAACAATGAATAGCTTCTCTAGCCACCACAGATTATTTTAAGTGAGTCTCATGAATTCAAAAAAGTCATCCGTTCTTTCGGTTGGGTTTTTTTTTATCTTAAGGAAATGAACCGCAYGCAAGTAAGACAAAACAATATTTATATTGGGCATATGCCTACACTGCATGAGGCTGACGCTCTTCACACGCTGCATGCAACCACTACCGTACCTAGAATAAAATCGTATCTAGCAACCAAATAGACAGCAGGACATCCCATGAGTGAACATTACACAAACCTTTATAGACAGAAAAGTTCCTAACACTGTGTAATCAACACTCTGTGATGGTCAGACACAGTGGGAAGTCCCTGTGTCTTTGGCAAAACCCGGTTTATCCTCAAAGACAACTCAGGAAAGGAGGCAGGTTAAGACACAAGACTGAGTTTCAGAAACTGTGGCTTAAAATTGTCATGGGCAGGGCATTCTGTGTGACCTTTGGAGATGACATCAGGTTTGCCTGATAACACAGCTGTAGTCTGTGTGGATGCACCCCCAAGCTAGCGCCAACCACCAAGCTCAGGTGCTCCGAGGGGGGCAGGAGGGGCAGCCTGGAAATCAACACATGGTAACCTCCTAAGTGGGTTTTTTCAGCCTCCCCAGCACTCTGTACTGCCACAACAACACTAGCAGTACCTAAACTACCTAATGTACATCCAGGTGATATATGTTCACATGACCTTCACAAGGACTTTCATCTCTTGGAGAGGCACCGAGACCATCTACCCAAGGAACCTAACCTGAGCGTCTCAGTTTGCACCCCCAGCATCTCCACAGCTGAAGAAGCCGTGCTCCTGACTCTAGACCTCAGACCTGTATCTGACCTGTCTAAAACTGGCTTTGTGATGCACCTCCCACTGGAAACTAGGGGAAAAAATACTACTTTAGGTGCCTGTCTAGTTTATAACCACTTTAGAAGCTCAGTGTCACTGTGTGTTTTTATGGTATCTAATTCTGTAAAGATGTAGTCTCAGATGAGCTTCCTAGGTGACGCTTTAGCAATTGTTAAAATAATGATCGTTTGTAATAACCGAAGTAGTTATCTCATGGACAAATGCAGCCCCTTGTGCTTTTCTTAAATTGATGTCATAGAAAAGTATTCAGCATAGAAGAAATTGTCAGGAAAATAACAATAAAAATCTGAGCAATACTCTTTTTCTTCTAAACTGAGAAAGTCAAAGAAATAGATGAAAATAATTTATTGGTGTATGAACCCAAACTCTCATGCGTGATATGCAGTGTATTGCGGACACTTAATGCATCTGCCACTCTATAGCTGCATTTTATTTAGCACTCTGGAAGTACAAATGCTTCCCCACTAGTGGAACCACATAGTTTCCAAAAGCTGTCTTCCATTGAGAGGACAATTGTTTTCTATAGAGATGAGAAACAAATACCCATGACCCACGTCACCTTGCCCCAGCAGGCTTTTGCTGCGGCTTCCTCTGTGCAAATACAACAAAGTCTGGCAGCAGTCAATCCTGCCAGCCCACACTGAGCCACCACAGAGTGCGTAGCTATTTACCCTTCCTATTAATCTGTCAGTGTTCTAGTCAAACATGTAAAACAATATGGTGTGTGCATATCTTGACTGGTCATTGCTAAGTTACTGAGGAGCAACATGAATGAGTGGAAAACCATGCAACAAACTATAACGCTAGATTTTTAAGGTATGGAATATTGGAGTTTTCAATTGTCAGCGCAAAGGAAGCAGCCATGGTGTTCGTAGCATGGTGACAATAATGCGAAAGCCAGAAACTACAGCCAGTCTGCCTCTTTCAGCGTACAATAAATGGGTCCTGTTTGTTTTGCTCAGATGCAGATTTAATCCCAACTCTTTTATAGGCTCCCTGCTCTGTGCAGTCAGGAAACAATTAGGAAACTTGGGATCCTGTCCCTCAGTTTACTTCACACAACCAGACTGCTGCCACAGTGCAGAAACCAATGACTGCAGTTACCAGGGATGTGGCAGGGCTATATTCTGAAGTATTTGGAAGTTGAAATACTGTTTACTTACACACCCTGTTAGAGAAATGCCGTTGAATCCAAAAGCCGTGTAGCGGATAACTCCGTAGCGTCCACTCCAGCACTCCTTACTCAGATAAATTCAGCTTAGTGGTAGCAATTCTTGCCCAGGAGAGCACCTTTAAGAGCAATTCAGTACATGCTGTCAGGTTCCTGAGCCAAGCACACTGCTTGCCCTTCTCAAAGTAATAATCTCATTTGATGATGCTTCAAGGCTCTGTCAGAGCTGAAAATTCACACTGCCTGCTATCTCTTTAATCCGTTTCCTTGCCATGAACAAAAGGAATAATGTGCGTATAAGAAAGCAGAAATAGAGGATATAGGTCAAAGGGTATATTCTGAGTGTCAGGAAGACTTTATCTCAGTCAGAATAGTCTTTCCGCAGTCAGCAAACTCTCCAGAGCCAACGAGAAGTGCAAAAAACCATGACTATAGACATTACAAAACTAAATGACAAAGTACAAATGATAGTATTTAGCCATTTTCAAAAACCTTGACTCATTCTTTGCTTTATGGCCAAGAAAGTTCTACTTTGGCACTGCTGGAAGAGAAGATAAATTTTGCTTATTTGCATAAGCATGTATATAAATACACATGTCTGAAGGTATTTGTATATATACACCAAATTATGCCAAGCAATTCATAATGAACAAAGGCAAATTAGGGATACACTGCTGCAACCACTTCCATGCGTAGCTTTATACTTCTAACTAGTCCTATTGACTTTAGTAATACTATTTATATATGAAAGTATACAGATGGATAATCCTGAAAGGTTTTGGCCTCAAGATCTCACACTTGATTGGTATTAACAGAACTACACGAGGCTCTAAAGAATTCCTGGATCAGACTGCAAACTAGTGATTTACAAAGTGATAAATTGCAGTAATTAACTATGTTGTAATTGTCCTAGCCAATACCCATTTGAATATGAGGTTCATTGTCTGATCTACTTCAAGTTGACCAAAATAGGCCATAGTATACATCTCTTTGGACTTCTGAAAGATGAATGGTCCAGGGATGTCCAAAAAAGTGTCTGGAACAGATCCAAAGGCAAAGAAAATATCTTAATCTCAGTCCATGCTTAGGCGACAACTAGCGAAGCATACAGAAAGCAGATCTACCCCACACAATCAAGCTATCAGTCTCAAGTACTTAAAGGCAAAATATCAACCTTTTAGTAAATCACTGCTGGTCATGCTGAACTTATTTAACCTCATTATCACAAAGGACAGGTAAGCACATCAGTGTTTCAAGAGGAATCAGAGAACCACAGTTTCGCTGGTAACATAATTAAGGTGCTAAAATCCCTGACTGCACATGGCATTGTTATTTCTTTAAACTTGCAAGGAAATGCCATTTATTCACAACCCTGTTCTGGCAAAGCCCACACAGACGGGGAACAGCAATAGCTCCCCTGCCCCATCTGATGCTGCGTGCTAAGGTCTAGGAGTGACGGTGTTATCACCAGTAGACCCAGTCAGAATCAGGTTTTCACAAAATATCCCAAGGCTTGTCCCAAACAAAAAATTTTGGTTATGCTTTAGCCAAAGATAACAGACTGCTGTTTAACTCAGGCTAATTAATGCAGTTGCCAATTCTAAGATAAGCATATCTAATTCATAACGGGAGAGGAACACATGCATGTACATTTGATTTGAAACTCCTAGATGCGATACACTTACTGTGGCGGTTAGACTTGCTGAAAGGGGTAAAAACTCACAGGATCAGAGTAGCATGAACCTGCTCAGCAATTTCACTGAAGTTTTAAGTGAGCCAAAGCCTGCCGAGGTCAACAGAAAGATTCATTGTACTTTGCTTCAACTCTATAGTTAAGGTCTATCTAAGAAGTAAAAAAAAACATTTATTCCAGTCATCTTAATACAGGAGATAACTACTAGAAAAGCAAGAATTTTGCACTAGGAACCAATGTTTTGAACGATAGTATTTTGAACTGTAGGTTTAATAGGACAAGCCAGACCCCTACAAGGTTAAATTGCAGCAGAAGAGTTTTCATACTAAATTCTTCTTGTGCAAGTATCTTCAGAGTGCTTAGATAAAACTGAAAAGCTCCAACCGACCTTAAAAAAAAAAAGAAAGAAAAGAGCTCTCTTTTTAATAAAACATTCAAATTGTTTGGGGAACAAAGATTATTTCATTTCTTAAGAACAAAGTAGATCATATTGTTCAGTTCCTTTATCATAGTGGCTCCCAACTCATTCCAATTTGCAGGAAAGTTGTACAGAGGAGCTGCAGATCTCAGACTAGTGATCTTAAACTACCGAGCATTAGTTTACTTTTGTGGACCCCTCAGAAATGCAACCCTCTTTCAAGTGATCCGAAAGCCTGCTTGCTTTATTTATTTGTGTACCAGTTAAAAAAATCATGCTTGAGTCCAGAGGCTCCCAAATGAATCAAGACATGATAGTTCCAAGCACTGAGGAAAGTCATACAAGAGATGGGTGACCGCGCTCTCATTTCCCCACCTTTGGTTAATGGCCTAGCCACAATACCAGATCACTTCCCAAGTGAAACATGCAGCAGTCTTCTCTGGTTCAAATATACCATATTCAATAAATCAACGAAGTTGCATGCATAATTATATCGATAATTGAAAAGAGGTAGGAAGAGGTAGGATGAAGTTTGAGGGCAATTGCAGATTCTTTTTTTTTTTTTTTAAACAAAGTTCTTAGTAACAGAACTAATCAAGACAAGGAATGTCGGTTTTTTACTATTTACCAAAGTAAAACAGTTTTTGGTAAGTTTAAGACTGCAGATTTTTTAAAAAAAACATACAGAGAGAAATGTGAAGTCTTAAGGAATTAAATCCAAAAGGAAAAATGAAAACTGGGAACAGAAAGGGGAATGGCCAAGGATCTAGAGAATCATAATAAGTTATTATTTTTTTCAAATGGCAAGAAAGTCTGCTTCATGCAACATTGTAACTTTATGAAATAATGAACAACTTTGGCTGTTTTGGGGGAAGAAGAGGTTTCTCCCTGGGCAGAGTTCTCCTGGATGCTAATGAGCACCTTTGTTACAGGTTTTGAAAGAAAATAGCTGCCCATTCTGAAATGAAGAGCAGTGTTTACCCCAAGAAGTTTTTGGGACCTGACTCACAATACACTTACTGGAATGAGAAATCCTGGGGTGTGGAGACGTCTACTTCACCACCCTGAAGTCGGTGAAGCCGAGGAGCATTTTTATAGGTTCTATTAATCATATTTTGTTACTTTATTCCAACATTAAAGAGCAAGGGGAGTGGTTTTTTTAACAATCTAATCACATTGAACTAGTTTCTAGTACTCGGGCAAGAAAGTCTAGGCTGTAATACTGGGCCCCCTTGGTCTGGGTGGTATATATAAGGATGCTCCTCGGACTTCAGAGCAGGCCCTTGCTTGGCAGAGTGTGGGGATTTGGTGGCCATTTCAGAGACAAGCTTCAGAAGGAATAAGAGAGTCTTAGCTCCTGCCACATAGTCACAGAGCAGCACTGATACCCTGCCAGATTACTAGGCTGATCTTTCCATTTCTCTTTTCATCTCATTTCTCTGTGTCCCGAGCTCAGCATCCTCTAAATGCTGGCATTTGTATTCAGTAATATTTCTGGGGCTTTTCTAAACTCCATGGTCTCAGACAAGTTAAAAAAACCACCTTTGTGCACAACCGTGACATGCAGTGTAACTTCAAAACAATGTCTCGCCCCTCTATTTATATATATTTTTTGTGTATGTCCTTTACAGCTCCCTCTTTGCAAACCACAGGTGTTTGCGGGCATAATGCTCCCGATGCTGTAGAAAAGAGTTTATTGTGAGGAGCCTTTTCTTTGCCACTTGTCCTAAACCTGTTCGCAAAGTGCTACATGCGTTCTACCGATCACCATAAAAATCAAGGAACAAGAAGTCCTCTGTAAGCCTGCCCAGCAGCGCCACTATGACATTGGTTGCGACAGCTTTGTGACCCTGCATTGTTTTCCATTCATTCACAAGCCTTTTGCTTTGCTTTTTTTTTTTT